>SJXQ01003912.1:486044-532476 GCA_006408695.1 Aepyceros melampus | reverse complement strand
GGGACACAGGTGTGGGCGGGCCTGGCCCACGTGCAGACCATCGCCGCCACCAGGGAGGGCCGGCGGGGGGCCGGCAGCCGCCCGGGGACCTGAAGGGGGACCCCGGGGGCCCAGGCCTCTTGCCTGACTCGGCCCTGACTCGGTCCAGCAGGTGGGGCTCCTGCAGCCCTGGGCTGCCCCTCCCCGAGCGAAGGCAGTGGGGAACCTCTGCCCCGGGCCGACAGGACGGCTTCAGAAGTGCTCACCCTGGTTTCCAAGCCACAGTCCCCCTGAGACAGACAGGACGTGCCCTTCCGATGTCACCATCTCCCTGGTGGGTCCCTGAAACCTCCCCTCTCCAGCTGGGACTCCCTGGATCACTCCCCGGGCCGAGTCGGCAAACAGTAGCGTGGCAGGAAGCGTCTGGGCCGTGGGGTCACAGCGGCTGTGCCTGGGGCCGGGCTGGAATCTCACGCGGGGGCCCCGCCCAGGTCCTCCACAGCTCTCGAGGACGGTCCATTCTCCCGCCCCCACGGGCTCCCGGCTGTCCAGCAGAGTGCCCTGCCCTCCCTGGAGCCCCGAACCACCGCGGCAGGGTTGGGAGGCCCCGGAGGAAACAGGCCCTGTGCCGGGCACCCCCCACTCCGGCCAGCCTGCTAGGTATGGGCGTCAGGGGAGCGCCCAGTGACAGCGTGGCCCAACACCGCCTCCATCCCCGCCCGGGGCGGCCTCTGGCCTTGGCGATGCCGCACCAAGGGGCACTTACAGCCTGACCCTGGCAGGCCTGAGCCGGACTGCGGGGGGGCGGGGGAACGGCAGAATGGCCACCAGTGGGCTCCGAGGCTCAGCTCAGTCACGCTGTGATAGGCTGGTCTTGACCTTGGGGGTGTCGTGCTGTGTGGGAGCCCAGCCCACCTGTGTGTCCAGCTCTCTCGTGTGAGAGAGAGGAAAGGAGGCGGCCTGAGGTTCCCGTGGCCTTCCCAGCCAGCACACCGGGCCGGGGGAGGCCACGGGGGCCGCGGGAGCCTCCACTGCCCGACGGGGTTCTCTGTCTGAGCACCAGCCCCAGAGGCCCGGCCCCGAGGGTGCCAGAGACAGGCGCCGGGAACGGCAGAGGTCAAAACTGGGTCCTGTCCCCGAGTCGCGGGCCTGTCGCCAGCTTTGCGGGCGGGAAGGCGGGGCTGGACCCTCATGTGGCCGAGGCCTGCACTCCTGCCTCCTGGGGTCCCATCCTCTGGTGGATGAGCTGGAGGGGGCGGCCGCACAGGAAGCGCGGGCCGCCCGGTCGCCGTGCCAGTCTCCTCCGGCTGGGCACAGGAGGGCTGGGCCTCCTCGGTCAGGACCGCCAGCAGGGTTGCTGGAGGGCAGCAGAGGTGTGTGGGGCTGCGGCCTGGGCGAGCCTCAGAGGAACCTCAGGGCAGGCCCCTGGGGCCCGCTGAGCTCAGCTCCAGATCTGAGGACCCGAGTCCAGTGGGGAGCCAGGTGCGGGGAACTGGGCGGGGACCCCTCCTCATGGCTGACTGTATTCAGACCTTAACTCAAACTCTGGGCTGTCAGAGCCGGCAGGGCCTCGGGGCCGGCCCCCACGTTCTGTCAGCACCAAGGCCACCGAGGGGCCCCCCGGAGGTCTCAGCCTGCTCCCTGCAGCCTGTTCTTGGTAAGCAGAGGAGCTGGGGGCCGCCCCCCACGTTCTGTCAGCACCAAGGCCACTGAGGGGCCCCCCGGAGGTCTCAGCCTGCTCCCTGCAACCTGTTCTTGGTAAGCAGAGGAGCTGTCTTGCAGCTCGCTGGTTACAGAAACTCCTTGAAACAATAATAACCTGCGTCTTAAGCCCCAGAGCCACTCTGATGAGTGTGTGTGTGTGCGCGTGTGTCTGTGTGTGTGAGGAACAGGACAAACACGCTCAGGAAGTTAATTACCCTACTGGCCTGGCGGCTGCGAGCTAGAAGGGTCCTCTGCCCTGACGTCCCGCTGAGCACAGACGCGCTGGGGGGACGCGGGCGGACAGAGCTAGGGTCTACGGAGGCCCGGTGGTGACAGCTACCCCAGAGACGGGGCTGTGGGCTGGACTCCCCCGGGGGCCCCCCTAAAGCCCTTNCTTGGGACTGAGGCACGGGGATAATCCAGAGAGATGGTGTAGGGCAGGAGAGGGGAGGTGGGGGTCAGGACTGGGAGTTCATGTACACTCGTGGCTGATTCATGTCAATGTATAGCAAAACGAATACAGTATTGTAAAGCAAAACAAACTAAAAAATAAAAATTAATTTAAAAAAATAAGAAAAAAAATGAGCATAACGATATGCAACCAAACACACACAAAAGAAATTAAAATTATAGAATTGGAGAACAGATTAATGAATTCCAGAGATCATTAAGAAGGATGTGGAGGGGAGAAGTGGGTGTGGTTATAAAAGGGTGACACTAGGGATCTTTGAGGTGATGGAAACTGTCTGTCCTGTGCCTTGACTGTAGTGGTAGTCATATGAATCGACACGTGAAATTGCATAAACTAAATACACAGAGTGAAAAAGCTGGCTTAAAACTCAGCACTCAAAAAACTAAGATCATGGCATCTGGTCCCATCACTTCATGGCAAATAGATTGGGAAAAAGTGGAAACGGTGACAGACTTTATTTTTGGGGGTTCCAAAATCACTGCAGATGGTGACTGCAGCAGGCGCTTGCTCCTTGGAAGAAAAGCTATTACAAACCTTGGCAGTATGTTAAAAACAGAGACATCACTTTCCTGACAAAGGTCCATCTAGTCAAAGCTATGGTTTTCCCAGTAGTTGTCTGATGTTCAAGCTGGTTTTAGAAAAGGCAGAGGAACCAGAGATCAAATTGCCAACATCCGCTAGATCATGGAAAAAGCAAGAGAGTTCCAGAAAAACATCTATTTCTGCTTTATTGACTAGGCCAAAGCCTTTGACTGTGTGGATCACAATCAACTGTGGAAAATTCTGAAAGAGGTGGGAATACCAGACCACCTAACCTGCCTCTTGAGAAATCTGTATGCAGGTCCGGAAGCAACAGTTAGAACTGGACATGGAACAACGACTGGTTCCAAAGAGGAAAAGGAGTACGTCAAGGCTGTATATTGTCACCCTGCTTATTTAACTTCTATGCAGAGTACATCATGAGAAACGCTGGACTGGAAGAAACACAAGCTGGAATCAAGATTGCCGGGAGAAATATCAATAACCTCAGATATGCAGATGACACCACCCTTATGGCAGAAAGTGAAGAGGAGCTAAAAAGCCTCTTGTTGAAAGTGAAAGAGGAGAGTGAACAAGTTGGCTTAAAGCTCAACATTCAGAAAATGAAGATCATGGCATCCGGTCCCATCACTTCATGGGAAATAGATGGTGAAACAGTAGAAACAGTGTCAGACTTTATTTTTTTTGGCTCCAAAATCACTGCAGATGGTGACTGCAGCCATGAAATTAAAAGACGCTTCCTCCTTGGAAGAAAAGTTATGACCAACCTAGATAGTATATTCAAAAGCAGAGACATTGCCGACTAAGGTCCGTCTAGTCAAGGCTATGGTTTTTCCTGTGGTCATGTATGGATGTGAGAGTTGGACTGTGAAGAAGGCTGAGCACCAAAGAATTGATGCTTTTGAAGTGTGGTGTTGGAGAAGACTCTTGAGAGTCCGTTGGAGTGCAAGGAGATCCAACCAGTCCATTCTGAAGGAGATCAACCCTGGGATTTCTTTGGAAGGAATGATGCTAAAACTGAAGCTCCAGTACTTTGGCCACCTCATGCGAAGAGCTGACTCATTGGAAAAGACCCTGATGCTGGGAGGGATTGGGGGCAGGAGGAGAAGAGGACGACCGAGGATGAGATGGCTGGATGACATCACGGTCTCAATGGACGTGAGTCTGAGAACTCCGGGAGTTGGTGATGGACAGGGAGGCCTGGCGTGCTGCGATTCATGGGGTCGCAAAGAGTCGGACACGACTGCACGACTGAACGAACGAACGAACGAACGAATGTATGGATGTGAGAGTTGGACCATAAAGAAGGCTGAGTGCCGAAGAACTGATGCTTTTGAACTATGGTCCTGGAGAAGACTTGAGCATTCCTTGGACAGAAAAGAGATCAAACTAGTCAATCCTTAAGGAAGTCAACCCTGAATATTCATTGGAAGGACTGATGCTGTAGCTGAAGCTCCAATACTTTGGCCGCCTGATGTGAAGAGCCAACTCACTGGAAAAGACCCTGATGCTGGGAAGGAATGAAGGCAGGAGGAGAATGGGATAACAAAAGATGAGATGATTGGATGGCATCACCGACTCAATGGACAAGAGTTTGAGCAAACTCTGGGAGATGGTGTACGACAGGGAAGCCTGGCGTGCTGCAGTCTATGGGGGCACAAAGAGTCAGACATGACTGAGTGACTGAACAGCAACAAAATACACATACACAGAAAGGAGAGCATGTGAAGCCATGGAACCTGAATAAAGTGAAACATATCAGTGTTAGTATCTTGGTATTGATATTGTACTGTGGTTATACAGGACGGGGATAAAGAGTGAAGGATATACAGGATCACTCTATTCTTTGTTACAACTGCCCATGAACTTGGAATTTTCTAAAACAAACAGAAAACATAACCAAAGTAAACATTATGAAAAGCACAAAGTAGTTCCATTAGAAGCTAATAAAGCACTTATCCATAAACTTATTCCTGTCACCTCCCAAGGCATCTCTTTGGTTAAGAAAGGGAAATTTTCATTTCTCATTAGACAAAGGATACAGTCTGGTTTTTTCCTAATTTGAACATAAGGTTTTCCTGTGAGAATTAAGCTAGTAAAAATAGAACAGTTCAGGAGAATAGCCATTAGCCACCTTAACTGCTTCCAAAACAAAATAAGAAAAGCAATGCATACTTAAAGATAGCCAAAGAGTAAACACTTAGAAAGGTGGGCCTTCAATATATATGTAAGGAAAAGGTATTAACTAACTTTTGGAGAGTCATCTGAAGAAAGAAACTATTACTACCAGGAGGGGTGTCTGTATTGTCCTAGAAAAGCATGCACCCAGAGCAGAAAGCATTAACCTGTCCTCACCCCAGCCCTGGAGGGAGAGTACTTTGTCTTTATAGGAGTATTGGGCTGCTTGGCAGGTAGAGCTGACAGAGATGCCACTTACAGAACATGCATTATGTATGAGGTACTTTACCTGCCTTGTCATTAATCCTCTGAACAACCCTACAAAATAGTTATCTCCATAATGAAACTAAGGCTTAAGAGATGAGATAACTTAGGACTTCCTTGGTGGTCCAGTGGTTAAAATGTCACTTTCCAATGCAATGGGCACGAGTTCGATCCCTGGTTGGGAAAAACCAAGGTCCTGGGTGCCTCGGAGTATGACCAAAATTTTATTTTATTTTATTTTATTTTTTTGATTTTTTTTCTTTAATTAATTTTTATTTTTTAGTTTGTTTTGCTTTACAATACTGTATTCGGTTTTGTTACACATTGACATGAATTAGCCATGAGTGTACATGAACTCCCAATCCCGACCCCCACCTCCACCCTCCCGCCCCATATGACCAAAATTTTAAAAAGAGAGAGTCAGAAAAACTTGCCAGAGATCACACAGCTACAAAACGGCAGGCCTGGGCTTCGGTCCCCTGCCTGGCCATGCCATCTCCTGCCCACCATACTGCAGTGAGCGCACAAAGCTATTGTGCTTGATGAAGTATGACCAAAATTTTATTTTATTTTATTTTATTTTTTTGATTTTTTTTCTTTAATTAATTTTTATTTTTTAGTTTGTTTTGCTTTACAATACTGTATTCGGTTTTGTTACACATTGACATGAATTAGCCATGAGTGTACATGAACTCCCAATCCCGACCCCCACCTCCACCCTCCCGCCCCATATGACCAAAATTTTAAAAAGAGAGAGTCAGAAAAACTTGCCAGAGATCACACAGCTACAAAACGGCAGGCCTGGGCTTCGGTCCCCTGCCTGGCCATGCCATCTCCTGCCCACCATACTGCAGTGAGCGCACAAAGCTATTGTGCTTGATGCCATGGCCCTGGAACATCTTGTTAACTCTCTCCGCTCTTCTCGCTTGCAAGTTTTGCTTTCTCATGTAGATGTGCTTAAAAGGAGATCCTGTGCGAGTGTTTGTCCTTTTGGCAGTTGAGTTTCTCACTATACATGAATCAGCTGACATTGTGATTTTGTCACCAGTCCATTTTAACAATGGTTAATAGGTGTGTGTTCTTCTATGGCTGATAATTCTGGGTATATTGGAGAATTCTGTTACTGTAAAAATATAAGATACTGAACTTGGGTTAACTTCCAAGGTATTCCACCACCCTGTGGGGCCTCAGAATTCAGTCTTCAAAATGGAGAAATGGTGTTACTGATTTACGTAACTGTCCCAGGCTTACAGCATCAGTTACTGGCAAAGCTAAGGTTGAGAACTAGGTCTCCTACCCATTACTCTGGTATAACCATTTCAGCTCTACTTATCCTGACAGAGCACCTTATTTCAGGGGCAGATCCAGAAAAATCGGTTTACATGCTCAATTAACATCCTTATTTTCCATACTCCCTCTGCATTTTGAGTACTGGTGGAATTATTTTTGTTAGCATTATTTGTAGCTTTATTATGAGCCCACAATATTCTGTACATAAATTAATGAATGGATACTGAAAAACTGTATTGTGAATGCTTAAAATGTTCTTCATTTTTCACATTATATTAACTGGATAGCTATGCACCACTGGCTCATAGAACAGCTTTTATATATTACACAGACTACTACCTATAAATAGTTGTATTCATCAGTGTATTTCCACCACCTGTTATAGTACCTGTCACAAGTAGGTTGTCAGTAGTTATGAACAGGTTTGGATTGGATTTGATTGAATTAAATTGATTGAAAGTGGCTCTAATGTATTTCAACTTCTAGATTCTGTAATTTGTTTAACGCCCCTGCTCAGATAGATGTTTAGACAACAGCATGATTGTTCACTGACCCAGTGTTAGGTCCAGTCATCTGTGCCGTAATGTGAAAGACGTACCTAATCAGGTAGGTCAGTTCTGAGAACTAGAGCCTGGAAGGGAAGTCTGGCTTCTGTCTCTTGGGAGAGCCAGGGAATCTCAGCACATGAAAGCAGGTGTCATGGAGGTATCAGAAATGTGGCAGCGCTGGTTCAAACCCAGTAAGTAACTTTTTGTGGTTAATTATAAAACCCAAAATATTAATAATGAGCAGTGATATTTCCTTGTGAAAGTGTTAATTGCTCAGTCGTGTCCGACCCTTCGGAACCCCGTGGACTATAGCCAGCCAGGCTCCTCTGTCCTTGGAAATTCCCAGGCATGAATACTAGAGTGGGTAGCCATAACCTTCTCCAGGGGATCTTCCCAGCCCAGGGATGAACCTGGATCTCCCGCATTGCAGGCAGATTCCTTACTGTCTGAGCCATCCACTCTTACTACTGGGCCATGAGACTTTTAGTTCTCATCATGTCTTCTATACAGTGTTGTTAAAGCAGGCAAGATGATAGTTGCGGAAATTTCCGTTACCTTCTACTAGTTCAAACAAGAGACCTGCATTCAGCACTTTTGGCTCCCTGTGAACATCCTTCTTTGCCAAACAAAAATAATAGCCATTGTTAGAGGTGCATTTAATCACATTATCCTGTTTGTCAGGTCATCTGTGGAGGTCACTTAGGACATTTTAGTTTCTTGGAACAAGCTTTCTTTTTTCCCTTAAGGATTGTTGGCATCCAGTGTCTCAAATCAATTTTGTCTGAATAGCTTTGGGCAAAGACAGAAACTGATAATTAGTTACTTCTTTCTGTTCTATACCAATAACTTTTCACAGATATATCTGCAGCTTCTGGTTTTCATTTCATTTTTGTGGATAATTTTTTGTTCACATATTTTTCCTTTAAAATACAATATCCAAAATGCTTGACATCTGTATTCTTTTTCGTTGTGTTGGTTGAAGCAAATTTAAAGTTATCCACAACACATTGTTTTCTAGAGCATTCATCTTCAGAGTCTTCTGAGATGGTTGCTCAATAACATGTCATGAGGAAAGTCCAGATTTGCAAAGCATTTGTCATTTTTTCTGTGCTGCTAATTTGTTTAGTAACCATTTCTCACTCTTGTCTGCCAAGTTGTAGACATGTGCATGCCAGGTCCGTAGCTCTATAAATCCATAAATGTTAATAATAGTGCTAGGACTTAATAGTGGTCGGGTGGTTGAGACTCTGCACTTCTGATGGAGGGGGCATGGGTCTGATCCCTGGTCGGGGAACTAAGATCCCACATGCCATGCAGCCAATAAATAAATAAAAAGATGATGAATGTAGATAGTTTCAAAATGTCATATTACTAGAAAACTATGTTAGGGACTTCCCTGGTCATCCAGTGGCTAAGACCCCATGCTCTCCGTGCGGAGGGCCAGGGTTCAATCCCTGCTCAGGGAACTCGACCCCACCTTCTGCAGCTAAGTGTTTGCATAACTCAACTAAAGATCCCACATGCTGCAAGGAAGATCGAAGATCATACATGCCACAACTAAGACCTAGCATAGACAAATAAATACATAAACATTTTAAAAAAGAAAACTATGTTAAGTAATATTAACAGCACTAAAAGTAGGTTGTTCATACTGTTCATACTGTTCATGAGGTTCTCAAGGCAAGAATACTGAAGTGGCTTGCCATTCCCTTCTTCAGTGGACCACATTCTGTCAGACCTCTCCACCATGACCCACCCATCTTGGGTTGCCCTGCAGGCATGGCTTGGTTTCATTGAGTTAGACAAGGGTGTGGTCCTAGTGTGATTAGATTGACTAGTTTTCTGTGAGTATGGTTTCAGTGTGTCTGCCCTCTGATTCCCTCTTGCAACACCTACCATCTTGGAATGTGAAGTCAAGTGGGCCTTAGAAAGCATCACTACGAACAAAGCTAGTGGAGGTGATGGAATTACAGTTGAGCTGTTTCAAATCCTGAAAGATGATGCTGTGAAAGTGCTGCACTCAATTTGCCAGCAAATTTGGAAAACTCAGCAGTGGCCACAGGACTGGAAAAGGTCAGTTTTCATCCCAATTCCAAAGAAAGGCAATGCCAAAGAATGCTCAAACTACTGCACAATTGCACTCATCTCACATGCTAGTAAAGTAATGCTCAAAATTCTCCAAGCCAGACTTCAGCAATATGTGAACTGTGAACTCCCTGATGTTCAAGCTGGTTTTAGAAAAGGCAGAGGAACCAGAGATCAAATTGCCAACATCCGCTGGATCATGGAAAAAGCAAGAGAGTTCCAGAAAAACATCTATTTCTGCTTTATTGACTATGCCAAAGCCTTTGACTGTGTGGATCACAGTAAACTGTGGAAAATTCTGAAAGAGATGGGAATACCAGACCACCTGACCTGCCTCTTGAGAAATCTGTATGCAGGTCAGGAAGCAACAGTTAGAACTGGACATGGAACAACAGACTGGTTCCAAATAGGAAAAGGAGTACGTCAAGGCTGTATATTGTCACCCTGCTTATTTAACTTATATGCAGAGTACATCATGAGAAATGCTGGACTGGAAGAAACACAAGCTGGAATCAAGATTGCTGGGAGAAATATCAATAATCTCAGATATGCAGATGACACCACCCTTATGGCAGAAAGTGAGGAGGAGCTAAAAAGCCTCTTGTTGAAAGTGAAAGAGGAGAGTGAAAAAGTTGGCTTAAAGCTCAACATTCAGAAAACGAAGATCATGGCATCTGGCCCCATCACTTCATGGGAAATAGATGGGGAAACAGTAGAAACAGTGTCAGACTTTGTTTTTTTGGGCTCCAAAATCACTGCAGATGGTGACTGCAGCCATGAAATTAAAAGGCGCTTACTCCTTGGAAGAAAAGTTATGACCAACCTAGATAGTATATTCAAAAGCAGAGACATTACTTTGCCGACTAAGGTCCGTCTAGTCAAGGCTATGGTTTTTCCTGTGGTCATGTATGGATGTGAGAGTTGGACTGTGAAGAAGGCTGAGCGCAGAAGAATTGATGCTTTTGAACTGTGGTGTTGGAGAAGACTCTTGAGAGTCCCTTGGACTGCAAGGAGATCCAACCAGTCCATTCTGAGGGAGATCAACCCTGGGATTTCTTTGGAAGGAATGATACTAAAACTGAAGCTCCAGTACTTTGGGCACCTTATGCGAAGAGTTGACTCATTGGAAAAGACCCTGATGCTGGGAGGGATTGGGGGCAGGAGGAGAAGGGGACGACCGAGGATGAGATGGCTGGATGGCATCATGGACTCAATGGACGTGAGTCTGAGTGAATTCCGGTAGTTGGTGATGGACAGGGAGGCCTGGCGTGCTGCGATTCATGGGGTTGCAAAGAGTCGGACACGACTGCGCGACTGAACTGAATTGAAAAGTAGGTTGTAGCCTTTGGTATCTAGATTTTTCTCCTGAAAGTCCTAACCCAAACTCTTTGGTCCTTTCTTGAATACACTGATGCTTGCATAAGGAGGCACATCTTTGGGAGAAATTTTCCATCAATTCTCAACTAAAATTCTGGAATATTTAAGGTGATGATAGAAAACATGTTACTTGCTCAAGAGATTTCCTACCTGTGTAGTTGACAGTAATGATACTCATGTGAATCTTTGTTTCATAAATTATGCTTTTGTTTTCTTCATTAAAGTAAGCTTCCTTTCTATCTTGAAAGAGTGAGATCAAGTTTCGCCTTAGTTATTAACACTTGTTCATTTTATTTCAGGGGTACAGGCATCAGGCATGGATGGGAAGAAATGCAGTGTATGGATGTTTTTACCTCTTGTTTTTACCTTGTTTACGTCTGCTGGATTGTGGATAGTGTGAGTATTCTCTTATTTAAGGACTCAGGTGTAATGTAGATAAAAAAAGTAAAGTCTTAATAGCACAGCCCCCCTTTTTTGTGTCTACAGGCTCCACACCCTCAGAGTCAACCAACTCCTAATCAAAAATATTCAGGAAAAAAAAATTCCAGAAAGTTCCAAAAAGCAAAACTTGAATTTGCTGCTTACTGGCAACTACTTATATAGCATTTTACTTTATCTTTGCAACTATTGTATTAAGTGTCATCAATAACTTAGAAATGAAAGTATCCAGGAGGATGTGCAGAGAGTACAGGTGACCCTTGACCAACAGTAGTTTGAACTGTGAGGGTCCACTTATACGTGGATTTTTATTTTCAACAATACTACCGTACTATGTGGTCCATAGTTCGAGGATGGACTGAGTTGGCCGAGTTCGAGGATGTGGAGCCGACTATAGGACATGAGAATCCACAGATTCTGGTATCCATTGCTTATCTTGGAACCAGTCCCCTGCAAATACAGATGGACAACTGTATATGTGATATTCTTGTGAATGTATTTATAAATAATTTAAAATAATGTTTGCTAACTCAACCTTGCTGAAGTCCCATTTCCCTGTCTTTATTATATCACCCAAAGTAAGTAACAAGTATGAGTAATAAATTATGCAAAGCATATATTGAATACTGGTGATATGGACTCATTATTTGCAAGATTTGCTAATTTGATGGTAACATGCTGCAGATTCGGGCTTCCCAGGTGACACAGTGGTAAAAAATCTGCCTGCCAATGCAGAAGACTCAAGAAATGAGGTTTCAGTCTCGAGGTCGAGGAGATTCCCTGGAGAAGGAAATGGCAACCCTCTCCAGTATTCTTGCCTGGAAAATTTCATGGACAGAGGAGCCTGGCGGACTACCGTCCATGGAGTCACAAAGAGCTGGACTCAACTGAGCACACATACATACGTCTATTCAAACATTTTCTTGTTTAACAGTCATTGAGTATAAGGACATCCTTATACTTAATGATTTATGATTTCATGTGGTTAGTCCAGTAATATTGGGAAACAGATCATTCTTTGTTTAAATTTCTTTGTTTTATAAAGTTTATTGTTTTTTCTTCATAGATACTTCATAGCTGTGGAAGATGACAAAATTTTCCCATTAAATTCAGCTGAAAGGTAAAGTTTATCTCTGGGTAACTCTTTGTTCATCAGTAGATTTAGCAAACCTTTGCAACTGGTTAAGTTAAACTATGCAAAAATAACTGTGTTAACCTGAGCTTCTGGGTTTTTTCTGTCATCCAGGAAACCTGGTGTGAAGCATGCACCATATATAAGGTAACTTGATAATTCTCTTCTGATCTACTGTATCTTAGGCAACGTTAGCAGGGTGTATTAGTTCTGACTATTAGGACAAAGTAGCCTAGACTGGGTGGCTTACACACATCAGAAACTTATTTCTCACATCTCTGCAGGCTGGAAGTCCAAGATCAGGGTGCCAGCATGGTCAGGGTGTGATGAGAACCCTCTTCCGGGTTCCAGACTCTGTCTTCTCATTGTGTCCACACATGGCAGAAAGAGGACTAGAGAGCTCTCTGGAGCTCTTTTATAAGGACACTAATCCCATTCCTGGGGCTCTACTTTCATCACTTAATCACCTCCCAAAGGCCCCACCTCCTAATACCGTCATATGGGATGTTAGGATTTCAACATATGAATTTTGAGGGGACATAGACATTCAGTCCCTTCCAAACAGTCATAGATTTTACTATAGAAATAATAAAGCATTTCACATTTTTCAAGCATTGCAGGTGATGAACCTCCTGCAAGCTGCGTGTTTAGTCAAGTTGTCAACATGGCTGCATTCCTAGGTAAGAAGAGCATGAAGAATGCTTTATGTGCTTTGGGACATTTCTTTTTTATTTTAAAGTCTCCAAAAACTCATATCAAAACTATGGTGGGCTTAGTTCATAATTTAGTGTCATATTATGTCAGTATGCTAAAGTGGTCATTTTTTTTTTTCATAAATCCCTTTACATTCACCTGCTTACCTTCCATTTTCTTTTCCCTTTACCATCTTCAATCATTACAGCAAATTCTTGACTTTATTTCTTTTGCTGCATGAAATAATATATTTCATCTGCCACAAAATCCTGCATGAGACTATAATATTGTGCAATATGTTTTCTTTAAAAAGAATGCTTCATAAATTCTTTCACTGGCAAGCATGAAAAATGCATAGGGTCTGAGATAAATATTGATGGGTATAGACGTCATCTTTCAGTCTAAAGGGTGGCATTATCATTAGGGTCGTGCCCTCCCCTCTTCCTATACACATATCAAGCTGGCAAATGGGAACACAGGTTTATAAAAAACACAAAGAAACCTTTTGTACTCATATCTGGCCCTAATTCCCTTTTCCTTCAGGGACTAAAGCTCTCATTTAATATCCTGTCCTCTTTGTTCTGTGAGTGCTTCTCTCCAGGGGCTGTGGGAACCAGCCATACTCTCTGTCTTCCTCCAAATCAGCCTCATTGTTGTTCAGTTGCTCAGCTGTGTCCGACTCTTTGTGACCCCATGGACTGCAGCACACCAGGCTTCCCTGTCCTTCACCATCTCCCAGAGTTTGTTCAAACTCATGTCCATCGAGTAGTGATGCCATCCAACCATCTCATCCTGTCACCCCCTTCTCCTGCCTTCAATCCTTCCCAGCATCAGGGTGTTGTCCAATGAGTTGGCTCTTCGCATCAGGTAGCCAAAGTATTGGAGCTTCAGCTTCAGCATCAGTCCTTTCATTGATTTCCTTTAGGACTGACTGGTTTAATCTCTTTGCAGTCCATGGGACTCTCAAGAGTCTTCTCCAGCACCACAGTTCAAATTGCAGCACTCATATCCTCCAGGCCAAGGACTCCTCTGTGTCTTTCAACAGGTTGGGACTTCCCTGGTGGTCCAGTGGTTAAAGACTCCATGCTTTCCATGCAGAGGGCACGGGTTTGATCCTGGGTCTGGGAATTAAGATCCCACATGCCGTGTAGTGCACCCCCAAAAAAGAAAAGGTCAACCAATTATCACCATTGGCATTTTGTTGGGTCCAGTCAGTGACAGCTAAATCCTTCAACAGCAGTTTTCTGGAAGTGGTCCTTTTGGATACTGAGACTTTCACTCCAAGTGAGAGCTAATGATGATGTTATTACTGTGGGAGTATTTGACCTTTGTAGAACCTGTCCCCCAAAGAGGTGACCTGTTATTTCATTGATTTATAACTTTCCCACCCCCAAAAAATTTCTACTGATTCTTACATGTTCCTTTTAAATTTATGCTGTAGGAAAAGGGAAGACCTATAAAATTCCCTGGAAAATCAAGGGAGATGGTTGGTCCAACCTGCACCACAGGCAGAATCTTAGTTGGTTCAGAAGGCCAAGAAACTTGGGAAATGTTCGCTTGAGCCCCCAGGGGAAACGCTAGCCAGCCTGGTTTTGTCCTCACCGCCTTCAGTCTCCATGTTAGTCATTCAGTTGTGTCCAGTTCTTTGAGACCCCATGGACTGTAACCAGCCAGGCTTCTCTGTCCATGGTTTTTTCCAGGCAAGAATACTAGAGTGGTTTGCCATTCCCTTCTCCAAGGGATCTTCGCGACCCAAGGATTGAACCCACGTCTCCTGCACAGGAACTCATACTCACTCTTTTTTCCTACTCTCCATACCACTCTTCTGAAAAGATGTAATAAATGTACTCACGTTAAGGCATAAATGACCTCGAAGGAGATATTTGCATCTAATAGGACACAAAGTCCCAAGAGTGACTCTGGACTCGCAGGGTCAGAGACCTTTCCCAGTCCGTCAGCAATCACACCACGTAGCCAGGTTGGTACCAACTCATACCATCATCCCCGTGGAGCACAGCAAAAACAGTAATTAATGACAGTCCCTTAATATTCCAGGCACAATGCTAAGTGCTTTGCAAACATTACCTCTTTTAATCGTAATACACTGGAGACTTCCCTTACGAGGAAATGTCACAGGGTGTCTGTCCTCCATGGGGCTTTAAAGAAACCAGTGAACATGTTATAAGCTGCAGATTACCCTTTGTATTCTTAAGGACAAATTGATATGTCCCAATAGTCCTTAACGCAGCATCTAAAATATGCCAGTTTTCCCCACTCACAAATTTATGCCTTTACAAAGCTGATGAGAAACTTGTTATAAAAGCGGTTCCAAAAACACAGTCATGGAAACAAGTTCCCCTCTTGCAGATGACATCTGTCAGCATCTGATTCTCCAGTCCTCCCCTGCTCCATCAAGAAGCAATTACGTTTTTACTGGCTTTTGCTCTAAGGTATTGCAGCGTCCGGTGTTCATTGTATTTCATCACTTTTAGTGCCATGTGGTAGACACAAAACTGAGTAAGATTAGTGTTCAGTGAGAGTGAACGATCTATTATTTACTTATCTGGGAGTGAAAAAGAATCCTTTTCCTAATAATTCTTGCCTGGCACTGTGGTGGCTTTTGTCTCCCCAGGCCTGTCCCTTTTAGATCTCAGACTATCGTTTCAGATGGTGGCTTTTGTCTCCCCATGCCTGTCCCTTTTAGAGCTCAGACCATCGTTTCAGATGACGTAACTGACTGTAAGAAACAGCCTCCGTCCTGTGTGTTCACTCAGTTGTGTCTGATTCTTTGTGACCCCATGGACTGTAGCCGCCAGACTCTTCAGTCCATGGGATTTTCTAGGCACGAATACTGGAGTCGGTGGCCATTTCCTCCTCCAGCAGGTCTTCCTAAGCCAGGGATCTAACCTGTAACTCCCGTGTCTCCTGCACGGTAGGCAGATTCTTTACTACTCAGCCATGGAAGAAGCCCGAAAAAACGATAAAGACCTCATATAAGTCACTGCTTGTTGGCAGCCATACAGATTATAGCTTACAACCTACAAATGAGTTTGTGTGGTATTCATTAAAATCAATTAGCAAAAATCTTGTGTTTTTTTTGATGGACTAATCAAAGATCAAATAAATGCTCAGTGATTTTCTTTACAGAATTATTTATATCCTTTGTCCTAAATCTGCACTTTTATGATCTAAGACACATTTCTTTTAATTACTTATTTTAACTGGAGGCTAATTACTTTACAATATTGTGGTGGTTTTTGCCATACATTGACATGAATCAGCCATGAGTGTACATGTGTTCCCCATCCTGAACCCCCCATCCCATCCCATCCCTCAGGATCATCTCAGTGCACCAGCCCTGAGCAGCCTGTCTCATGCATCGAACCTGGACTGGTGATATATTTCACATATGATAATATACATGTTTCAATGCTATTCTCTCAAATCATCCCACCCTCACCTTCTCCCACAGAGTTCTTTACATCTGCATCTCTTTTGCTGTAAGACACATTTCTTAATAGAAATATTTCTGCCCTGGAGAGGTTGTGAGGATAAAGTTAATAGCTGAATGATTTCAGTCACCTAACAGCAGCCTCTCTC
The DNA here is from genome assembly GCA_006408695.1 of Aepyceros melampus. Taxonomy (NCBI): domain Eukaryota; kingdom Metazoa; phylum Chordata; class Mammalia; order Artiodactyla; family Bovidae; genus Aepyceros; species Aepyceros melampus. Next base: position 516,176 of record SJXQ01003912.1, on the reverse strand, counting down.
CCTCCTTCAGCCAAAAGATATTGATTGTTACGTTTTACTGCTGTCATAAATAGGTATTCAGTTCAGTTCAGCCGCTCAGTTGTGTCCGACTCTTTGCGACCTCATGAATCGCAGCACGCCAGGCCTCACTGTCCATTACCATCTCCTGGAGTTTACTCAGACTCATGTCCATCGAGTCAGTGATGCCATCCAGCCATCTCATCTTCGGTCGTCCCCTTCTCCTCCTGCCCCCANCAGTAGTAGATATAATGGTCATCTGAGTTAAATTCACCCATTCCAGTCCATTTTAGTTCGTTCGCTGATTCCTAGAATGTTAATGTTTACTCTTGCCATCTCCTGTTTGACCACTTCCAATTTGCCTTGATTCATCGACCTGACATTCCAGGTTCCTATGCAATACTGCTCTTTACAGCACCGGACCTTGCTTCTATCACCAGTCACATCCACACCTGGGTATCGTTTTTGCTTTTGCTCCATCCTTTCATTCTCTCTGGAGTTATTTCTCCACTGACCTCTAATAGCATATTGGGCACCTACCGACCTGGGGAGTTCCTCTTTCAGTATCGTGTCATTTTGCCTTTTCATAGTGTTCATGGGGTTCTCAAGGCAAGAATACTGAAGTGGTTTGCCATTCCTAGAGCACAAATTATATCAATAAATAGGTATTATTGATGTATAAACAGTAAAACTAAACAAAATGAAGAAGAATTTGGCCAGGCACCAGTCTAGAACTGCAGTGAAGCGCTGCTATTTTGAGTTTGAACTTGAAGAACCCTATCAGCTTCAAAATAAAAAATTTAACAAAGAAAATAAGCAATTACTCTCTAATATTTGTATTTTTTAACAGAGAGATAAATTAAAAAGAGCATCTCTATAGCAAAGAACTGTTGTAAGTATCAAAAACCACAGATGGGTGGGTTTTTTTTAATCTTTTCTAAAACTGTAAGTAAAATTTTAAAAATTTAAGGAAACTTTAAAAAGATCTGTTGAGCAGAATGTTAATGTGGTAAAAATTGGTTTGCATATATAAAGATAGCTTTGAAATTGCCCTACTGCCCAGAAGACCCTTTCAAGAAGTTATAACTAAATCACTACTTGGTTGTCAGTGGACTTAGTAAGAGAGAGTCTGAATCTGCCTCCATTTAAACCTCTTAATAAAATTGTTAACAGACCAGAAACTTTATTATTTCCACAACCATAAAATTTCAACTAGATCTTATTTTAAAAGGAAAGTATGCCTTATCTCAGTTGATTTTTTAAAAAAAGATTTATTTATTTATTGGCTGTGCTGGGTCTTTGTTGCTGCTCTGGCTTTTTCTGTAGTTGCAGTGAGCAGGAGCTCTCTCGTGTGCGTGGCTTCTCATTGCAGGGGCTTCTTTTGTTACAGAGCACAAATTATAGATCCATGGTCTTCAGGAGCTGCAGTGCAGAGGCGCAGTAGTGATGACACAGAGGCTCAGTTGCCCCATGGCATGTGGGATCTTCCCAGACCAGGGATCAAACTGGTATTCCTTGCATGCAAGGAGTATTCTTAACCATTGGACCACCAGGGAAGCCCTCAGCTGATTTATAACGGAGTTAATAGGTGAAAAGGGCAAAGTGTGGTGTTTGGAATGCAATTCTGGAAGTTAGGCATTTTGGGTTGATTCCCGTCTTCAGGAATGTTTCTGCTTCCTGCTTAATTTCATTATCTATTCTTGATGAAATGATTTACCATCCAGATTACAAACGAGACAACTAGAATAACTGGAGCCAGGGGAATGGTACACGCCCGGAGTTCACTGGCGAGAAATTAGTAACACAAAGAGTGGCAGTGACTGTGTCCCTGGGGGTACAGTGGCACCAACTACCTGGGTGGCCAATGGGAAGAGCCATTTTGGTGTTTGCCTCAGGAGTGAGTCAGGGCTTCGGCCAGAGTTCAGCACCATCCTAGCCCTCCAAACTGAATGACAACTAGAGAGTTCCCAGAGTCATACCCCCCACTAGTCATTTTTAAAAGGACATTTGAAATGTATTTCAAATACATTTTGTCATATTTGCCTTGGTATTTTGTCATTCAGTTCAGTCGCTCAGTCATGTCCGACTCTTTGTGACCTCATGGACTGCAGCACGCCAGGCTTCCCTATCCATCACCAACTCCTGGGAGCTTGCTCAAACTGAGGTCCATCGAGTTGGTGATGCCATCCAACCATCTCATCCTCTGTCATCACATTCTCCTCCTGCCTTCAATCTTTCCCAGCATCAGGGTCTTTACCAACGAGTCAGTTCTTTGCATCAGGTGGCCAAAGTATTGGAGTTTCAGCTTCAGCATCAGCCCTTCCAATGAATATTCAGGACTGATTTCCTTTAGGATTGACTTTGTCATTATGCCCTGACTATATCCACACACAGGTAGCTAGCAAGTGTCTCCCTGATGGCCTGTGTGGAGATTGCTGGCCTAAATCTAATGGCTTCCTTTTCTGAAGATCACTTTGTGTTGAGGTGCTTGTAGTGAATTTCTCCTCTCCCCACTTCTTCCTCCTATTTCCATCCCCAAAGTAATAGAAATTTTTTCATCTCCTAATGTGGACAGAGGAGCCTAGTGGGCTACAGTCCATGAGGTCACAAAAGAGTTGAATACAACTTTGCGACTAAACAAGGATAACTGTTGTCACTGTTAATAGACTTCTGAAAATATTGTACTGTAGCTCCTAACTGGATCCCTCAAACCATTAGGTTGAAAAACTATTATCAACTCAAGTATAATCTATTAATCTGATGATGAATCGTGGGCTAAATATAAATATACTAAAAGCTAAATCAGAGCCAAACAATTTATGATTTTATAAATTATGTTTTATTTCTATTTTGCTTCCAAAATCCAAATATTATCTAAGTTGTATACCACTCTTTCACCAGAGGTACTTGGAACTAAAAGTCAATTCGATGAACTAACTTCGTAGCTTGAAACTGTTAAATTCAGCAGACTTGAGAAATGCAAATTTGTGGATGGTTTCTTATTAATGGCTACTAATATTGGCCAGTAATCAAGGTAGGCTTTTAGCAAATAATTACCTACTGAACTGCTGTATAAATAGGATAATTCCTGAATTCCTAATCATCTTCCCTGCTAAACCTTAATGTCAAGATAAATTGCCTTAGGAAGTGAAGTGAAGTGAAGTCCCTCAGTCGTGTCCGACTCTTTGTGACCCCATAGACTGTAGCCTACCAGGCTCCTCTGTCCATGGGATTTTCCAGGCAATAGTACTGTAATGGATTGCCATTTCCTTCTCCAGACCTTAATGTCAAAATAAATTGCCTTAGGAAGTAGTAACTACCTTTCCTTATATTAGCTATAACGTATTAATTGCCAGTGCTTTTTAAAAGTCATTTGTAGACTAGGCTCTCCCAACTTTTTGTAAAATATGAAAATATCCCTGCATTAAGCAATTGATAAAAGGGGATTCTTAGATTAATGGCTTGAGTATGGACTAGCCTCAAGGTCACTATTAGAAGTCAGATTTGAAATCTAAGTAACTTCCTTCATTTCTCTTCAGATTCTCTGATGACAATTTGGTTGAAAAGAGTGGTCTTTTAAAATGAGTAATTAACATCATTTGGAAGAACTGAGCTTTCTTAATATAATCACAGTATGATTTTCAATACATACCAAACCCCGAGATCTGCTATGTTAAAATACAGATTCCATGATTTTCTTACTGTCAGTGCCCTAATTTGGATGAACTGTCTTTGTCCTTTGACAATGAACACCCACAGGTAGAATCAGAGGAGAGGGAGTAAACTAGTAACGAAGGGATCTGCATACTTGCTTTATCTTCCTTCCCATACCCAGGAATGATTTCTGGCACAGGCACCAGCAGGTGTGTCTAGACTGATAACCATGTCTTCCCCGTGTTTTCTTGCCCCGTTGGTCCTAACACTGCTCTCAATTAAAGGGTGATTGAATCAGTGAATTCTCATGCCATGGGCCGACTCTCTGCATCTGATTTGTCATGTGCCAAGCCTCTGCAATGCTCTCCTAAGCCAGTCTGTCCTGTGCTGACCTTGTTTTTGAAAACTCTGGAAACAACACTATTACCAGTCTATCATCTTGCCTCACCCAAGTAACATGTAACACTGCTGCTTCAGTTCCTCTCTGCTTTCCCCGGGTTAGCTAGAATAAAACATCTCAATAATCAGAAACATTGCCTGCAGGTTTTCTTTTAAAAATTGTTGTTTCAGAGATTTAAAAATGTACAATGGCAAGAAGTTTACTTTTGCACATTGTGGCTTTAGAATGCCATTTCCTAGTCTGGCTGTGTGATTTCAATTTTTCAATTATAACGTTTTGTTTTATTCCCAGCTCTTGTGGTAGCTGTTCTGCGCTTCATACAACTGAAACCAAAGGTTCTAAATCCGTGGCTGAATATTAGTGGCTTGGTGCTCTCTGTCTGGCTTCCTTTGGAATGACCTTACTTGGTAATTTTCAGGTACTTCACTTGGCCTTTTTCATCTCCATCTCATGCTTCACCTATACTTCAGCCAGTGAGGTATAGTCACTCTGTGGCCCATAAAATTCTCCATGGACTTTTAAAAACATTCTACAGTGGTTCCTAATATGCACATGTTCTCCAGCAGTCAGCCTGTCTGATCACTGAGCCTCACCTCAGTCAGTTCAGTCGCTCAATCGTGTCCAACTCTTTGCAAGCCCATGAACTGCAGCATGCCAGGCTTCCCTTGTCCATACGTGGGAAAGTCCTCACTGTACATCGGACATATAACACAGCTACTGGGAAACGCAGCTACTAAAATAGCTGTGTATTTTCTACAAGGGCTTTCATAGTGCTGTATACTTTTTTCATAATAAATTGTATCCTAATCTATCTTTCTAGAAAACTAATAGGACCATTGCCTTTCTATAATTAAACATTGAACATCCTTATTGGATGAAAGCTTGCTTTTCAGATTAGCAGGCTCACATGGGAGTTAGTTTGAAAATCCAGAATTTCTTTAGAATTTCTTTAGAATGTGACTTGTATAAAGATGTACTAACCCTAACTCTTCTTCCCAGAAATATAAAAGTGCCAGGTCATGTAGGGACTTTTCTGATGGCTCAGGTGGTAAGTAATCTGCCTGCAGTGCAGGAGACTCAAGTTTGATCCCTAGAGGAGGGATTCCTGGAGGAGGAAATGGCAACCCACTCCAGTATTCTTCCCTGGAAAATCCCATGGACAGGGGCACCTGGCTGGCTACAGTCCACGTGATCGCAAAGAGGCGTACACAACTGAGCGACTAACACACACACTCAAGGTCATTTAAGCATGATTTCCCTTGTCAACACCATCACCCAACTCTTGACTTCATTTTTAAGTCATGGAGACCACTGCACAGTTACAATGGTAGTCTGTTTTCCCTGCCTCCATTTCCTCCCTAGCATCCTCCAGCCTCTGTTAAATACTGCTAGTGAAACCTCCTTCTTGCAATTAAACACTGATCCTAAACTTCTCCCTGGTCTACTGAGTGAAATCCAAATGAGAAGGCATTCCAGACACTCAGCACTCCAGTGAGCATTTTGTAATGTTCTCACTGAAAATAGGGTAGTGGGTTTTCTAAGACTGACTCTTGCCCTGAGTCCTCAGTGCTGATAATCCATTAAATTAGTATCTCATTCCCCCAGACATCCCCTGGTACAGTATTTTTTTATTTAATGAGTCGTCTGACAGACAGGCATGCAATCCCACCAGTTCCTCTAATTATCCAAGGTCTCATTCCATATCAACCCCAATAATGAGAAAGCTGCATTCTTAGAACCTATTGCCTTGGACAGTGAATTATCAGGAGAATATTTGAGAGTTTATCTGTTGAGCTCTAAAATGTTAGGGCACAGAGCATTTTCCTTGAGATTTTGGTGGGAATCTTCCTTCCACTTATGCTTCTGTGCTACAAGGGCTGGCATGTTGTAAAATGCTCAATAACTATCATTTCTTTCAACTGGGTCTTGGATAGAAGTTACTGAGTAGACATTTTGTCTTTCACTTAAGTTCCCTAAAGAATCCCATTGATGGGGTTGTTTGATTGAACCACAAATATTCAAAACCATCAATGATGACACTACATGTTCTTCATAGAACATTTTCTGGAGTATCTACAGAGATTACACGGGAAACAAATAATGCAGTTACCTGTACTCTTTTCATAATTTTTTAAAATTTGACCCATGTAATTAAATATACCATCTATTTTTAAAATTAGATTTAAAAAATAAATAGATTATGTATAGCATGGAAAGCCAGTTTTCTAGAAGTAAAATTTGACTTAGGGAATCATTACTTAAAATATTTTAAAAATATGTGTTTTAACCTGTGGTGTGGTGGTTTTTTTCAAAGAAAAAAATCCTACTGCACTACTGTGTATTTTTTAAATCAGTGGACAATGATTTGAGCAGTTTACATCTGTGACTTCCAACTGAAACAACCCAAATGAGTCTCTTTAACCTATTAACTGTATGAAGGTCTTGACCAGGAATCTTCAAACACTGTTGCCTTTTAATGGGTCTCCAGATATGGCGAAAGCTCATAAGTGCATTTTTCTTATTATAATGGGGGAGAAAAGGGAATTTCCTGGCAGTCCAGTAGTTAGAACTCCATGCTTCCCCTGCAGGGGGCACGGGTTCAACCTTCTTAACAATAATTGGCCATATTACAGAAAATGGACAATTCTATAAGAATAGATAACAACCAGTGTTGTTAGTTGTCCAGGCCAATGAAATCTTGACCTGCTTAAAATTGACCATGCTTAATCAGTAAATACACAGCCAGATTCTGGTCTCATTTCTTTTTCTAGAGAACAGAGTTTGGGGTTTATGTCTGTAGAAACTTGACATTTCTCTTTTTATGGGTAACTTTCCTGTTTTTTTTTTCTTTTACTTTTCTCCAAAGCTTTTCTGGAAAATAAATTCAAAAATTAACTTACCGCTGCCTGTTCATTCATTGGTTCATCTAAGCAAATGTTTTGAGGTTTGAGGGTACTAGTCATTTCCCTTCTTTCCCTCAGAGTTCAAACCAATGGAGAACAGACACAGAGAGCTAGTGGAGATAAAGGATTTTGCTCTTTCTACAATCTGTCAGCCCACTCTTAGAACATCTCTTTACCTATTTCTTTCTCCTTCATGTGTTCCATTGGCCTGTATGTATTTTCTGAATGGGCCTCCACAGGTCATTGTCTGTTCATCCCTTAGCTCACAAATGATGAAGAAATCCATAATGTCGGAACTTCCTTGACTTTTGGATTTGGCACATTGACCTGCTGGATTCAGGCGGCATTGACACTCAAAGTCAACATCAAGAATGAAGGACGGAAGGTTGGAATTCCACGAGTTATTCTCTCAGCATCTATCACTCTCTGCGTGGTCCTCTGTATCCTTTGAGTGTGAAAAGGGTCTCTGCCAGTGAGATTAAAACACAGATGACTTGTCCTTGTAGGAGTTGAGAACATTGCCATTCTCAGTTGATAGGATATACTGTCAGATCATCTCAGAATATTAGACAAAAATGAAAAGTAAAAGTAAAAACTGAAAACTCTCAGACCTACTTTTCATGCCAAAGAGGAAATGGATAACTAAAAATAAAACAAGCACTGCCTGCTCAAAACTGTTTCAATCTGTAGGAATGGTGTCATGCATTCTCCTTATCACAAATGGCGTAAGGCTTCCTTTTGTGAAATAGATAGAATGCATAATCCTAGAGGGAATTGTGCTTTATTTCTTCCATCTTGACAATATTTTTTTCATTTGTGACTTTATCATGGCTCTGTTATTTCATTTAATTTATTAAGCTGTAAAAATGAATTTCGAGAGACAAAAATACATTTCTATCTTTCAGAAAAACAAGTAAGCTTTTCTGGAAAAGAAATTCAAGATCTAGATTACCGCGGCATGCACTGTTGTCCCAAACAAATATTTTGAGGTTTTGATGTGCTATTTCCCTTCCTCCCTTGGAGTCTGAACCAACGGAGAACAGTCACAAGGAGCCAAATGGGTGGCAAACGGGTGTGAAGAAATCAGCCTTTATTCCTAGTAAACTTGGAAAGGAGAATTGTGCAGGTCTCCTATCTCACAAGTTAGAATTCAACTTATCCACCCAGTAACAAGTAGAGAAATCAGGGAAAGACAGAGAACAGCATTTCATTCAGTTGAACCCCAAATAGATTGCAGAGGGACTATTCTAGGGTGGAGCACAGTGACCCCACCTACTATAGCAGAGCCCACTGGGCACTTATAATGTGCTAGACATTATTCTAAGCAACTTTAAATATGTCTATACTTTTAATCCTCACTTAATAAGAGTAACAGAGGTTAGTTACCCAAGATCACATATGGAATGTGTCAGTTTGTTTTAAACTCAGGCTCAGTTCTTTTACTTAGAGTGGCTTTAAAATATGAAAACATTTAGTGTTCAAAGATGTTCTTTAGTTAGTGGATTATTTAGAAGTGTTTATTTCTTCTTCCTTTTCAAACTGCCATTCATTTTAGGGTTTTCTGAAGTTCTATGGTCACATTAGATAAAGAACATCAAAGGACTTGAAATTCAAGCCAAAAAAGTTGTTTATTACTAGTAATCTGAGTAAACAAGTCAAAATTATTTTATGAGTAAACAGGTCAGAATTCTGCCAGTGTGAGATCTGAAGATGTATCCCTCCCCTATTAAGTAATAATAATATTGTTTTGGCAATATTTTGAACCCTTGGTCAGAAGGGTATGTGAGGGTTTTGAATTATTTTTAATTTTGAGCTTATACTAAGCAATTCTGATCCGTGTTATTTCTGAAGACTTGGAACCATTTCTTGGTTCCCTGATGAATGGACCTAAGTCTTGTCAGGAGAGCAAAGTTTAGCTGAAGTAGTTCTCGCATACTTTTTTGCTCTCTGAAAATTACCCAAGATTTTGAAGTCTAAGTTCTGAAGGTAGAACTAATTCTAAGGGAACATTTCTGACTTTCTAAATAACTTTATCTAGTCCTTGACCTCTTAGCCTTTCACTAGAGCACTGGTCCCCAACCTTTCTGGCACCAGGGACATTTCATAGAAGACAGTTTTCCCATGGACTGGGGTCGGGGGAGAGGCTGATGGTTTCAGGATGTTTCTCATCAGGAGTGCCAAACCTAGATGCTTCGGAAAGGCAGTTCACAATAGGGTTGACGCTCTCATGAGAATCTAATGCCTCCGCTGATCTGATAGGAAGTGGAACTCAAGTGTAATGAGAGCAATGGGGAGCAGCTGTAAACAAAGATGAAGCTTCGCTTCCTTGCCTGCCACTCACCTTCTGTTGTGCAGCCCCGTTCCTAACAGGCTATGGACCAGCAGCAGTCCATGACCTGGGATTGCAAACTCCTGCAGTCAAAAATATTGTGAACCTTTCTTCTTCCAAGCTCCTACCTTTATATATCCTGAAGTGTGTGTGTGTGTGTGTGTGTGTGTGTGTGTGTATGCATATACTTCATATATATTCAGGCATAGACATATTATCTGTTCCTTTGGTTTCTTAGTTGCCTATTTTATTTGGGCACAAGTTTAAATGCAACACCAGGAATGAGACCAGCCTACATAATATTGTCTGAAAAACAATAATAAAAATTAGAGAGAGGAAGGAATGCCACTTAAACATTGTTAGCATTGCAAAGACAAACACAGCTTATATGGATGTAATTCACTATTTGGTAAGTACACATTGTTCCATAGTCATCTGCAGTGTCTTTTAAAAATATAACATTATTTTTCTGGCCAAATAATTACTTTGGAATTATGTCTTTAGCTAGTCGCACAGTTTATTAAGTCGCCATGGAGAATAGTGGTCAAATGCATGGGCAAGGAGTCAGAGTTCTTGTGTTTGAACCCCAGTTCCACCAGTTAATACGTGTGTTACCCATTTGGCCTCCATTTCCTTATGTTAAGGGCTTCCTTGATGGCTCAATAGGTAAAGAGTCTGCCTGCAGTGCAGGAGACTTGGGTAGGAAATGGCAACACTCTCCAGTATTGCCTGGAAAATTCCATGGATGGAGGAGCCTGGAGAGCTACAGTCCATGGAGTCGCAAAGAGTCAGACGTGGCTGAGCGACAGAGGGCTACAGTCCCTGAGGTCTCAAAGAGGGATACAACTGAGCATGCACACGTGCTCCTGTACTCCCTAATTTTTTTTAATCTACTTATTTTTAATTGATAATTAAATAATTATAATTGCTGTCAACATGATGTTGGTTTCTGCCATACATCAACATGAATCAGCCATAGATAGTATACATAGGTCCCCTCCCTCTGGAACCTCCCTGCCACCCCCTTGAGATGGTCAGAGAGCCCCGGTTTGAGTTAACCTGAGCCATAGAGCAAATTCCCACTGGCTGTTTCTTTTACATGTGGTGGTGTAGGTGTTTCCATGCTACCCTCTCCGTTCGTCCCACCCTCTCCTTCCGCTTCCTCCCCTGTGTCCGCAAGTCTGTTCCCTATGTCTGCGTCTCCTCTGCTGCCCTGAAAACAGGTTCATCAGTCTATGCTCCCTATTTTAAACAAACGGAAGATAATAGGAGTTGTGAGGATCAAGCTAGGTGCTCCAGGAAAGCAACTAGAAGCATGTCTGGCACAAAGGAAGGGCTGCATGACGTGGCCTCGTATTATTTATGTAGATAGAGCTCAGCTGGCCCTGTCAAGTTCTTTGGCTCTTTTCTGTAACCTGTCTCTGCCCAGAGAAGAGCCCAGCCTTAACGTGGCCGACAGAGGTACTTTCCTTGACCGCTTCTCCCCAGACTTCATCCTCATGGCGCAAGGCATCCACATGTACGCCGCCAGGGTGCAGTGGGGCCTGGTCATGTGCTTCCTGTCTTACTTTGGCACCTTTGCTGTGGAGTTCCGGCATTATCGCTACGAGATTGTTTGCTCCGAATACCAGGAGAACTTCCTAAGCTTCTCAGAAAGCCTGTCTGAAGCTTCCGAATATCAAACCGACCAGGTGTAATCCTTCAGCTTTTCCTTGCTGGGGAGGTGGGTGTGGCAGCGAAGGAGGGGCCAGGACACACCCGTAGGACTTGACACATAACCTCGTGACATGCCACACACACACACACACACACACACCCCGGCAGAAACACACAATCGTGGCCACATTTGCCAAATGAGCTTTTCAGGGCGAGTTGTTTAACGAAAAAGCACAAGCCCTGGGTGTCGAAACACATGCTGTTACACTGAAAATATAGTGCACGACAGAGCAAGAAGCCTGTGCATGATCAGTCCTTCCCCTCTCTCCCAACACCCGCCTTATTGTCCTCTTCACGCACTCCAGCCGCCGTGATCACCCTACCTTGGGTAGGGCAGGCCAAATGTGACGTGGGAACAACGCCAACGCCCAACGTTGCCTTCAGATCCAAAGGGCTTGGAACCAGCTCCTGAGGAAATTGTGAATCTGGCTCTTGAATGGACCGAGTATCATTTACTTGGACAGGCACTGTATAGAGATGTGACCCCTCGTAACCTGCGGACGATGTGGGATCAAGGATGGAACTTTCCCAAAGAAACTCCCTTCATCATCGTTCAGCGGTTGGCTGACCAGATTCGCGCTATAAGCTGTGAGAGGGAAGCCTGCCACATGAGCTGGACTTTCCTGTGACTGAGAAATATTTCCCAGAGTGAATATTTGCAGGACCAAGGTCTGCCAGGCATGGAGAGAAGGGGGCAGCCAGGGTGTGGTTTCGTTTTTGCTTCCATAGTACGCTATGTTTGGTTTTTATTTTCTACTTCATGATTTGCCTTTTTTTTTTTTTGTAAGTAACTACCATGGGTCTTTCGAGGTCTCATGGATAAAGAGGATGTAGACCAAATGCAAGAAATAACACTTGTTTGGGGTTCAACCATGATGAAGCAGGGGGTTGGGGGGGAAAGGTCACCTGTAGGCTCAGTTTTATGTTTGGAGCTAAGAAAATATTCACAGAAAAGCACAAAGGTAAGAAAAAGAACTCCTTCTGGACATTTGTCAAAGATAGGAGTTTTAGAGCATCTTGTTGGAGGTTCACATAAGAAGGGAGTTTCTCAAATGTACCTATTGCTTAAATTTTGTATTGGGGTTGGGGGTTAAGGGCTTTTCATACTCAGAATTTGTAGGAGCCAATTAGAAGGGTACCCTCCCTCCCCCAAAACAAATTGGTTCAGCTGGTCCCCTACAACCCAGAATGCAGTTTCCACCTGCAAAGACTTTAGAACTCAAACTGTAGGCCTGGGTTTTATACAGGCTGTGTTTCATAAAAATGAGCAGAATTCTAAATTCAAAATGTCTTGGAGTGGACCAAGCTGACAGACGCTGTGAGTGCACTTTGTTTCAAGAAATCCCCAAATTCACTTCGCAGGGACTTGAGATTTCAAGGACTATAATGTGAACAATGTTTTTTCATTCAACACAAACTCTGAGCTTCTTGAGGAGGGGATTCAATGACTTTTCACTTCTGTATTTATCCCCACTTCTTAGCACAGTGCCTGGCACACATTAGGTGCTCAACCAACGTCTGTTGACTAGAATTCCTGGTAATTTAGAGTAGGAAAAGGGTGTATCAGAGAAAGACTCAAAGATGAATGAGAGAGAAGATACTGTTTCCTGCAAGATAGGAATCATGAGGCGGGGGAGGGAGAATGCCTCTAACAGCCAAGTAAAATGTGAGAAAAAGAGCGTTCTCCTATTAGAAAGGCATCTTACTGTAAATAATCCAAGGTGACATTTGTTATTTTTGAATACTGCTTTGGAGTTTTGTTTTTTTTTCATTTTTATATTTTAAAAATTTTATCAAAGAACAAAGATTTATGAAGTTTTCTTTTACTCTACACAATCCAAGTTAAATAGCTTTTGGTGATGCACTGTACACTTTTTAAGAGTATATCTAATAGCACATTTTAACAGAATCAAGCAATGACTGGCATTATTCATTGAGATCTGATCGCTAAATAAAATTCTTTTATGCAGAATTGTGATTTTTTTTTTTTTTGGCCTCTTCAAAGAACATTTCTTCTCTAATTCTGAAGCATAGGTAAACCCAACGAGACATTATGTTGAGAATGAACTTCAGTGTTACACTGATAGCATATTTCTAGGTGTTTGGCCACACTAACAACCGAGTCTCTGATTCTCCAGACACCAACTGGGTGTCCAATTCAGTTCAATTCTGACACTACCCAAAGTGATTGTCAGACTCCACCAGCTTAAAGGCTCAGTCCCATAAAATTGCCCTCACTTCCTATGCTGGCCACAAGCGTCAGGTCCCCAGATTACCTTAGGTTCAACCTGGTCATAAAATTGGAGGGCTCCCACAACTCCCTACCCCTCCCTTCAGTAGTTTCCTGAGAACAGCTCACAGAACTTGGGAAGACAGTTTACTTCAATTTGCTGGTTTATCATAAAAGATATCACTGGGGTTTTCCTGGTGGCAGTGTGGATAGGATTCCGCCTATGAATGCAGGGGACACCAGTTCGATCCCTCATCCAGGAAGATTCCACATGCCTCGGAACAACTAAGCCTGTATGCCACAACTACTGAGCCTGCATGCTGCAGCTACTGAAGCCTGGGTGCCTAGAGCCTGTGCTCTGCAACACGAGAAGCCACTACAATGAGAAGCCGTGCATCACAACTCCAGAGTAAATCCCAGTCTCCTCGGTGTGGCAACAAAGACCCAGTGCTACCAAAGATAAGGAAATCAATTAAAAAAAAAAAAAAAAAGGCTATAGCTTCAGAACAGCCAACTGGAAGAGATGCAAAGGACAAGGAAAGCGAGGGACTCAGGGGCACGCCATCCTCCCAGGGTTCAATGTGCTCACCAACACAGAAGCTCTCTGAATCTCAACTGCTGAAGAGGGTATAGACCTTCCCCTCCAGCCCCCTCCCCTTTCCCTGCCTGGAGGTCCGGCAGATCTGGTGGTCTTCCAGCTGACCAGCTTCACCCTGAGGCCATCTAGAAGCCCCACCCATAGTGATCTCATGAGCATAAACTCCAAGTGTGGTCAAAGGGGCTCTTATGAAAAACAAAAGCTCCCCCTATCACTTGGAAAATTCCAAGAGTTTTAGGAGCTCTTGGCAGGAACCAAAGACACAGACCAAGTAAAATTTTGTGTCAGAGCACACAGACTCGTAAAGATCAGATGACAGAACCTCCTAGGAATTAAGGGCCACAGTATTCATCTAGGAGGACAAGACCAGGGAGCCTGCATTTGGAGTGAGCAATCTTAGAGGAGCTAATGCAGATGACCCAGAGAACACAATAGGAAACACACTACACTGTGTTTCTGGTAATCCAGCTAAGTCTTTTGAAAAGTGCCCTTCTTGGTTAGGAGAGAAATATTTTAAAAACAACATTCAAGGTTCAATAGTTTTTGATTCAATGGAGAACTAACAGTGAGGTCAAGTTGTGTTACCTGTGTTATTTATTGGATTTTCTTTGCACATGGTATAGAAAAGCAAAACTTGCATATCCTGAAATTTGCAATTTGCTAGTTATCATGGAGACTGGTACATCGCTGCTTATTTTTGTCCTTAAGCACTGTGTCAGGATGAATTAGGTTTTTGCCTTCCAAAAATAAAACTAACGAAACTAAAGTTTATTTCTCATACTAAGTGTCTATCCTGGATGAGCAAAGAGGCTGTGTCATCATTATGACTCAAATACTGGCTGATAGAGGGTTCGTCTTTTTTTTCCCCAGCCACAACCACGGACCATGTGGCATCTTAGTTTCTCGACCAGGGATCAAACTCAAGCCCTCCTGCTGTGGAATCGTGGAGCCCTAACCACGGGACTGCCAGGGAACTTCTAAGTCTTCAACTTAACACTGCTTCCATAGCTGCTGACAGCCAAGATGTGGGAGACTGCTCACTGGTCTTAAAACTGCTATGAAGGGACAAACATCACTTAGCTTACATTTCGCTGGTGAGGGCAAATCCCCATAGCCAAGGGTGGCCCTCTGGCCGTGTGCTCAGAGTGGGAGAAGCCTCTGTGAACAACCTTGTATTTACTGCCACAAGATTCATATTTAGGTTTTTTAGGGGGGTTGGGGAGAAGGCAATGACACCCCACTCCAGTACTCTTGCCTGGAAAATCCCATGGATGGAGGAGCCTGGTGGTTTGCAGTCCATGGGATCACTAAGAGTCGGACACGACTGAGCGACTTCACTTTGACTTTTCACTTTTATGCATTGGAGAAGGAAACGGCAACCCGCTCCAGTGTTCTTGCCTGGAGAATCCCAGGGACGAGGGAGCCTGGCAGGCTGCCGTCTACGGGGTCGCAAAGAGTCGGACACGACTGAAGCGACTTAGCAGCAGCAGCAGCAGGGGGGTTAGAGGTGAGATGTTATTTATTTACTTTTATTGAAATCTAATTGATTCACATTAAGTTTTAAAGACTTTTTGAGTTACTGTCCTTCCTTTGAAATGGGAGAAGAATTGTTAAAGAACTCATCAATAGAGACTTCCTTAGTGGTCTAGTGGCTAAGACTCCACGCTACCAATGCAGGGGGCCCAGGTTTGATCCCTGGTCAGGGAATGAGAGGCCACACGCTGCAACTAAGAGTTTGCATGCCACAACTAAACCACCAAGATGGAAGATCTTGTATGCTGCAACTAAGACCCAGTGCAGCCAAAAAAAAAAAAGAAAGAAAGAAACTCATCATCATCAGAAATAGAGGAAGGAGGCGAATTGTGGGGCTGGTTAAACACTTAATTACAAGTGTGAAGAACCATCTAAGCAGCTAAATGACAGAAGTGCAATTCCACCAAGTCTAAGGACTCTCAGCCACATTAAAAGGTGTCATGTCCTCCAAAGTAGTGGCAAGTTTGGAGAAAGAGAATTCCACACATGAAACAAGTTGATTTTCACACGGTATAGAAAAGCAAAACTTGCATATCCTGAAATTTGCAACTTGCTAGTTAGCGTGGCAACGATAACTAGTTCTCTATCTGTTCAGATTCCCTCTTAACATTCCTCAAAGTGAGGGTTCCAAGAAACAGCAAACATCCATATCTGAGGCACAAGGAAGGGAAGGTGAGTGAGAAGGTTAGGTCCGTCACGGGAAAAGCAAAGATCTTTTCATCAGCATAAATATTCTTCTATTTCTCCTATCTTAAAAAGTAAACACGGACTTCCCTGGTGGTCCAGTGGTTAAGAGTCTACCTGCCAATGCAGGGAATATGAGTTCAATCCCTGGTCCGGGAAGATCCCACACTCTGCGGAGCAACTGAGCCCATGCGCCACCACTGAGCCTGTGTGCCCTGGAGCCAGGCTCTGCAGCAAGAGAAGCCACCGCCAGGAGAAGCCGGGGCACCGAAACGGGAGGAGCCCCGGACGGCTGCAACTAGAGAAAGCCCCCAGGCAGCAATGAAGACCCCGCTCAGTCATGAATGAATAAATTTTAAAGCAAACAAAAGAAACAACAAAAGGTCCATATTTGCTGTTCCCAGCACCTCTCCCACTTCTTTTTTTTAATTGAAATACAGTTGATTTACAATGTTGTATTAATTTCTGCTGTACAGCAAAGTGACTCAGTTATCCATATATGTTTTTTTTTCATATTCTTTTCCATTACGGTTTATCACAGGATACTAATATAGTTCCCTGTGATACACAGTAGGACCAGTTCCTTGCTGAACCCACTCCAATCATGCTGTCGCTTGTACCCCTTCACTGGACTGGCTTCCCCAAGTTCTCCTTGTCACGTTGTAGACAGACACCGTTCGTTCTTTTAATAGTTTATACAGCTTCACAGCTGGATCACCCACACTTTCTTCATGTGGATTTCAGAACATCACACTCTTAGTCTCCTTCCTGCTCCTGTCCACTCCTCAGACCCCTTTCCTGGGCTGCCTTCTCCCAGACATCGTAACGTCGGAGGAGCATCCTAACACTGGTTCCGTGGCTCGGGCCTTGGAACTGTTCCTTCTCGTCTATGCTCCTGCTCTTGGTTACTTCATCCAGTCTTCTAGTTTGAACTGTTGCCATCCACTCACCTCTTGCAGCTTCTCCAGCCCAGACCTTTATCCTAAATGCCAGGCCTATATATTCAACTACCTTTGCGGCATTTCCCCTCAAGGGCACCTCAAGTTTAACAGTCCTGATCTGATCCCTTTAAAGTCATTCCTTCAGGCATGTTCCCGTATAAGTTAAAGACAACTCATCTTCGAGTTGCCAGACTGAAACCTTGAAGTCATTCTTATCTCTTCCTTCTCTCACACCCACATCTGTCAGCAAATTCATTCTGCTTTATCTTCAAATTGTAGTAGAGTTTATCCCCTGCTACCATCTGGTCCAAACCACTTCCATCTCTCCTGGATTTTTATAACAGCCTACAAAAACTAGTTTCTCTGCCTTTTCATTTGCTCCCTTCAGATCGTCCTCAACACAGCATTCAAAATGATCTTAGATCATCACACTCCATTTAAAATCCTCCAACGGCTTCTCTTTTACTTAGACTAAAAGCCCAAATCACTGAAATTCCCTACAAAGGCCAACAGGACCTGCCTCCTCACCTTAAAAAAAAATTATGTGGCTGCAAGCCAGGCCTTAGTTGCAGCACCTAAGATCTATATTGCCACATGAGGGATTAGTTATGGCATGTGGGATCCAATTCCCTGACCAGGGATGGAACCCAGGCCCCCTGCATTGGGAGTGGGAAGTCTTAACTGCTAGACCACCAGAGAAGTCCTTGCCTCTCTACTTTTCATCTTTCTGATCTAGTCCCTCTGACTCCATATGTTCCCCTAAGAGCTAGGCATGCTCTAACCACAGGACCTTTGCATTTGTTAAAACCTCTGGCTTGGCAATCTTCCCCCAGATGTTTAAAACTCTCACCTTCTTCACCTCCTCAAGTGTTACTTTCTCACCGGGGCCTCTCTGACCTCTAGAATTTACCCCCTTCAAGTCCATTCCAGCACTGTCCCTCTTTTCAGCTTTATTTTGCTCCACAGCATTTTTAAACCTGCCTCTTGAGAAATCTGTATGCAGGTCAGGAAGCAACAGTTAGGACTGGACATGGAACAACAGACTGGTTCCAAATAGGAAAAGGAGTACGTCAAGGCTCTATATTGTCACCCTGCTTATTTAACTTATATGCAGAGTACATCATGAGAAACGCTGGACTGGAAGAAACACAAGCTGGAATCAAGATTGCCGGGAGAAATATCAATCACCCCAGATATGCAGATGACACCACCCTTATGGCAGAAAGTGAAGAGGAGCTAAAAAGCCTCTTGTTGAAAGTGAAAGAGGAGAGTGAAAAAGTTGGCTTAAAGCTCAACATTCAGAAAACGAAGATCATAGACTGAGCGACTGAACTGAACTGATAATTATGAAAATGTTTAACATGCATAACACTAACACATTTTACTTATCTTATTATCGTATACTCTCTACCCTAAAAGGCAAGCCTCATGAGGGCAGGGATTTTTGCCTGCCACATACCTGGTTCCTAGAACAGTGCCTGGCACACAGTTAAGTGCTTAGCAAGTATTTTTTAAGTGGCTGTTAGCAACAACCCTGCCCTCTCTTTCAGTTTTATTTTCAATCTTCTTTTTCTTTTTTTTTAATAATTAGTCTTGTAAATACGAGATACTCAGTGTTCAAGACACTTAGGAAACAATGGTAACAAGGTCAGATTTCAGAGGATGCAACTGTTCCTCTACTTCTCATAGCAAACAGCTTTCCTGTGTCTTAAGGAGGAAATTCCAGATTATAAAAAGGGTCATTTCTTATGATGTCTGCAGCAAGAAGAACACATTAAATACCCAGGTTCTAATTAACACCTAAAGTAATCTTCATGCAAGTTCTATATCAGAACCTGATTTTCTCTTTTGGAGCTTCAAAAATAAAATAATTATTTTTGGATAACTGGGTACTTACCTGAAGAAAATTGCATCTATTTCATGGCTTTAAGACAGGAAGCTGAGATGAGCCTGCAAGTCATACTCAGATTAAAAAAAAAAATTGTTCCCGCCCGCCACACACACCATTTGGCATGTGGGATTTTAATTCCCTTGACAGGGATTGAACCCAAAACCCCTTCATTGGAAGCATGGAGTCTTAACCACTGGACTGCCAGGGAAGTCTCACACTCAGATTTTTTAAATTTAGCTCGTCAAAAACTCTCCTTACAGATACTGTCTGGGTCAAGATAAAGAAAAGGGTATAAGTTAGAACTAAGATTTATTTAACAGTCAACACCTAACACTTTTAGATGTCTGTAAACCAAGTTTAGATTTGTGGCCAAGGATCATTAGGAGAGGCTGGAGGAAAAGCGCTTGGATTAAACACAGGAACCAAGTGGATCCAGGGATTAGAAGCATCCAGAGATTTCCCCAGTAGTCTAGTTATGGCTCCAAGCTTCTACTGCATGGGGTCTAGTTTCCATCCCTAGTCAAGGAGCTAAAATCTCACAAGTCACAGGGTGCAGCAAAAATAAAAATAAATTTTTGTCTTTAATTAAAAAAAAAAAGAAGTACTCCAGAGACTACCCACTGATTTGCTTCTCAAATAGCCCTGGAGGCACTTTCTCAAAATACAGCAGACTTCCACATACTGTCTATTAGCATTATCATCACTTGCCCCTGGAAAGCTTTAAACCCTACCCTTTTCTAGTATGAAACCTGAGAGCACGATGCGTATTATTACTGGGTGTCTATTTCCATCTCACTGCACTGTATTCTGTAGGTAACAATGAACTCCTGGAATTTCAAGCACAGGCTGTTAAGAATGAAAAGAACAAATTTGGGAGGCGCTGTGAAAAAGACAGTGGGTGTGATTTGTTACTCCAGAAGGGTGAAGTGTTAGTCGCTCAGTTGTGTGCGACTCTTTGTGGCCCCACCAGGCTTTTCTGTCCATAGGATTCTCCAGGCAAGAATACTGGAGTGGGTTGCCATTCCTTTCTCCAGGGGATCTTCCTGACCCAGGGATTAAACCCGGGTCTCCTGTGTTGCAGGCAGATTATTTACCATCTGAGCCACCAGGAAAGCCCCAGGAGGATGAAGGGAAAGGAAAAAACAAAGACATTCTGAGGTTTCAAGCCTGGATGATTGGGGAGGTGGGGACACTGCGAAAATGGAGGAAGACAAGAGGCCGCTGTTTGGAGGGAGGAAAAGGGAGCCTGTGATACAATCCTGCTAGTCATCCCCTCCCCCCAACCCCTCACACTTTTGAACACGGGCCCTTTAAATCCATCTGCACGGAAAGGGACAAGTCGTCTGTCCACTGCTTGACACCGTATGACTCACTTGGTGACTTTCCAGTTCCTGTGGCTGCCTAGCAAATTACTGCAAAATGTCGTGGCATAAAAACAACTGTGTATTATGCTCACAGATTCTGCGGGTCGGAATTCAGACAGGGCACAGCAGGGACGGCTCATTTCTGCTCCATGAGGTCTGAGGTCTCAGCTGGAAGCCTTGAGGGCTGAAGACTCAAAGCCTCTGAAGGCTGGTTTATTCATATGTCTGCAGATTGAGGCTGGCTGTCAGCTTGGGACCTTTTTTTTTGAAAATATTTACTTGGCTGAACTGGGTCTTAGTTTATTTATTATTTATTTATTTATGCTTCCCTGTTGGCTCAGAAGGTAAAGAATCTGCTTACAGTTCGGGAGACCCAGCTTTGATCCCTGGGTTGGGAACATCCCCTGGAGAAGGGAATGGCAACCCACTCCAGTATTCTTGCCTGGAGAATCCCATGGACAGAGAAGCCTGGTGGGCTATAGTTCATGGGGTCACAAAGAGTGACTAACACTTTCACTTTATTTTGACATGAAGGATCTTTAGTTGTGGCATATGAATTCTTAGTTGCAGCATACAGGATTTAGTTCCCTGACCAGGGATTGAACCCAGGCCCCCTGTATTGAGAGCTTGGAGTTTCAGCCACTGGACCGCCAGGGCAGTCCCAGCTTGGGGCCTCCTTTCCTCTCCCCAGGAGCCTCTCCACCTGGGCTAATTTGGGCTCTAACAGCATGGTAGCTGGTTCCCCAAGGCAAGTGTCCAACCCCTAGCTCCTGAAAAAAGTCTATAGGGGCTGTATCCTTCTCACAGCCTGGAAAGTCCGAGTGTCACCTCTGTGGGCCTCTTTCGGTTGGAACTGTCATAAGCTCCCACCCAGACTCAAGGAGGGAACAAAGGTCACTACCTTCTTGGTGGGAGGAGTAGCAACGTCATATTGTTGAAGAGCATGGTGGAGCGACAGCAGTGAGAATGGAGGGGTAAGGGAAGGCTTCCTGGAGCAACAAAATACTGTCTGACTCCAGACCAGAAGGTTGTATGTTTAAATCACGTTGGGGGTCAAAGTGTTATTTTTGGTATGACAGTATCGGGCTTCCATGATGGTTCAGATGGTAAAGAATCTGCCTGCAATGTGGAAGACCCAGGTTAGATCCCTGGGTCGGGAATATACCCCAGAGAAGGGCATGGTGACCCACTCCAGTATTCTTGCCTGGAGAATCCCATGGACAGAGGAGCCTAGTGGGCTACAGTCCATGGGGTCATAAAGAGTCAGACATGACTAAGCAACTAACACACAAGGAACCTCAGAAGTCCTTCCCTCCAAGGGATTTCCCTGGTGGTCCAGTGGCTAAGGTTCCAAGCATGCACTGCAGGGGTCCCAGGTTCGATCCCCCCTCAGAGATCTAGATCCCCAATGCTGCACCAAAGAATTCACGTGCCTCAACTAACACCCGGTGCAGCCAAATAAACACATTAATTAATTACAAAACAAGTCCTTCCCTCCAAGGAAGCACAAACAGACTGGCAAAACCTGTCAGAATCAACTTTTTCAAAATCCTGGAAAGTAAGTAAAAGCTTGCAGCAGCCCAAAGGGAAAGGCATAAGGCAAAAACAGCTGAATCTCAGTAAAAACAGAGAGCGTGGTGGTGTTTTAACTGTCTTTGGTCCCAGGCCTGCTCCCAGGCTCAAGGGTGGCCTTGACAGTAACAGCCTGTATTTCTGGTACAGGTAAGTGCAGAAAAATGGACTCCATTTGTTGAGAATTGTGGCTATTCGCTTTGAGCTATGTGTTAGTTCAAGCAGCATTTAAAAAAAAAAGCATAGGCTGCTTGTTGAAGTTTATTTTTTCACAGTCTGGAGGTTGGCAAATCCAAGATCAAGGTTCTGGCCAATTCAGTTTTCGGTGAGGGCTCTCTGGGGTCTCTTCCTCCTCTTGTAAGGATATAAATCCCATTGGGTTAGGGCCCCACTGTGTGTGTGTGCGCGTGTCTGTGTGTGTGTGCGCGTGTCTGTGTGTGTGTGTGTGTGTGTGTGTGTTAGTCGCTCAGTTGTGTCTGACTCTTTTCAACTCCATGGACTGTAACCCACCAGACTACTCTGTCTATGGGATTCTCCAGGCAAGAATATTGGAGTGGATAGCCATTCCCTTCTCTAGAGGTTTTCCCGACCCAGGGATCGAACCAATGTCTCCTGTGTTGCAGGCAGATTCTTTACTGAATGAGCCACTAAGGAAGCCCAGGGCCCCACCCTGATGACTTACTCTAATCTTCAGTTTCAGTTCAGTTCAGTCGCTCAGTCGTGCCCGACTCTTCGTGACCCCATGAACTGCAGCACGCCAGGCCTCCCTGTCCAATGCCAACAATTTACTCAAACTCATGTCCATTGAGTCGGTGATGCCATCCAGCCATCTCATCCTCTGTTGTCCCCTTCTCCTCCTGCCCTCAATCTTTTCCAGCATCAGGGTCTTTCAAATGAGTCAGTTCTTCGCATCAGGTGGCCAAAGTATTGTAGTTTCAGCTTCAGCATCGGTCCTTCCAATGAATATTCAGGACTGATTTCCTTTAGGATGGACTGGTTGGATCTCCTTGCAGCCTAAGGGACTCTCAAGAGTCCTCTCCAACACCCCAGTTCAAAAGCATCAATTCTTCGGCGCTCAGCTTTCTTTAGAGTCCAACTCTCAAATCCATACATGACTACTGGAAAAACCATAGCTTTGACTAGACAGGTCTTTGTTGGCAAAGTAATGTCTCTGCTTTTTAATATGCTGTGTAGGTTGGTCATAACTTTTCTTCCAAGGAGCAAGCGTCTTTGTAAATTTCATGGCTGCGACTAGTCAATTACCTCCTAAAGTTCCCATCTCCAAAGACAGTTACAATGAAAGTCAGGACTTTAACATATGAATCTGAGAGGGGTTGGGGGCTGCAGGCGGAGGGCCTGGAAACACAGTTCAGTCCATGACAACCATCTGGTGGCTTCTTGGGGGACTGGCTCAAAGCATTCGCCTTTATCTTGCCTAACTAAGAATTCCGCCAGGGTTGAGGCTGCTACCCTACCCAAGGGCAATTGTCAAAAATGTCCCTGGTGGTGCAGTGAATAGGAATCTGCCTTCCAGTGCAGGTTTGATCCCTGGTCTGGGAAGATGCCACATGCCCTGGAGCAATCAGGCCCCTGTGCCACATGACTGAGCCCAAGTGCTGTAACTACCGAGGCCCTTGTGCCTAGAGCCCATGCTCTGCAACAGAGAAGACACTGCAACGGAAGCCCGTGCACTGCAACAAAGAGCAGCCCCGGCTTGCTGTGACTGGAGAAAGTCCACACTAAAAGCAGCGAAGACACAGTGCAGCCAAAAATAAATAATAGATTAAAAGAAAAATGTTTAAAGTCAGTGGATTAGGCACAGCTACCTGGAGTACTGTAGAACCGCTGGGACTAAGGACAGACTGCCTAAAAAGCTTGAGGAAAGAGTGGAGAATGACATACTTCAGCAAATAAGGGCTATGAAAAGTTCTGACATGTTCCTGGTGTTATGGATTGAATTGTGTTTCCCCAAAAAGATCTGTTCAAGTCCTAATCCCCAACAGCTCAGGACGTGACCTTATTTAGAAACAGAATTGTTGCAGAAGCAGTCAGTTAAGATGAGGTCAGCCTGGAGTAGGGTAGGCCCCTAATCCAATCTTCTGGTGAGTCTGTAAGTCAGTCTGTGAAGATGCAGACACACGGGGAGAAAGCCACTGGAGGTGGAGAGAGATCAGAGTGATGCCTCTGCACGCCAAGCAACGCTGAGCATCGGCAGCTGTCAGGAGAAGCGAGAGACAAGGGGCAGATTCTCCTTCGGTGCCTCCAGAAGGAACCAACTCTGCCGACACCTTCATTTCAGAGTTTTGGCATCCAGAACTGTGAGAGAATAAACTTCTGTTGCTTTAAGCCACCCAATCTGCGGTTCTTTGCAGCCCTAGGAAACTAATACAATATTGTTGTGGTTTAGTTGCTAAGTTGTGTCTGACTCTTCTGCAACCCCATGGACTGTAGCCCACCACGGGATTTCCCAGGCGAGAATACTGGAGTGGGTTGCTGTTTCCTTCTCCTTCTCCAGGGGATCTTCCCAACGCAGGGATCGAACCCATGGCTCCTGCTACCTCCCCTGCACTGCAGGCAGATTCTTTCCCACTGAGCCATTAAAACAAAATATATTTACTGTTTTAACTCTTTTTTTTTTTTATCATATCTGGTTTAAAAGACAACTGCATAAAGAGATGATTATAAATCTATGTTCATGGGCACACAATAAAGATGTAATTTGTGACAACAATATAGCAGAGGGATGGCAGAGAATGGAGTTATGTATGAGCACAGCTTTATATCTATTAAAATTAAGGTACTGCTAATTAGAAATGGATTGTTGTAAGATGTTAATTATAACCACCCAGAGAAACCACTAGGAAAATACAATAACTCAAGAACATAATGTAAAAGAAACAACAAGGGAATTAAAATGGCATTCTAGAAAATATGTATTTAACACAAAGGGAGGCAATAATGGAGGACTGAGGAACAAAAAAGATACAAGAAATGCAGAAATGAATTTTGAAGTATATAATGCAGTATTGTTGACCATAATCACAATGTTATGTGTCAGACCTCCAGAACTTATTCATCTTCTAATTACAAGTTTGCACCCAATAGAAAAACGACAGAAGAAAGTCCTTACCAGTAATTACATGCAGTGTGGAGAACTGAACCTCAATCAAAAAGCAGAGACTGGCAGAATGGATTTTAAAAATATAACCCCACTATACACTATCTACACAAAACACATTTTCAATGCAAAGGTAAAAACAGAGGATGAAAAGAGACATGCCGTGTAAACAGTAATCAAAACAGGACTGGAGTGGCTATACTAAGATCAGGTAAAATAGAGGTTCAGACAAAAACTGTTGCAAGAGACAAAGACGTTCACTCGCTATAATGAAGAGCCAATCTAGCAAGAAGATTACAAACATATATAGACCTAAAACAGAGCACCAAAGCAAATGAAGCAGAAACCGACAATGAGAGGAAGAAATGGTTCAACAAGAATAGATGGAGAATTGAATACTCCACATTCCACAATGGAAAAAGCAACTAGAAGGCTCAGTACTATACAGCAGTTAGACCCAGTGAACATCCATAGCGCACTCACTCCACCCAACAGTGGCAGAAAACAACATTCTTCAGGGCACAGAAATCGTCTTCTGGATAGACCACATGTTAGGCCACAAAATAAGTCTCGATAAATTTTAAAAGATCAAAATCATGTGAAGTTCTCCAAGTACAATGGAATGAAATAAGACATCAGTAACAGAAGGAAATTTAGACAATTCACAAGTATGTGGAAATTCAACAACACACTCTTAAAGGATAAATAAGTTAAAGAAGAAATCACAAGGGAAACTAGAAAACATTTCGAGATAAAGGAAAAGGAGAACGCAAGGTAACCAAACCTACAGGATGCAGTGAAAGCAGTATTCAGAGGGAAATTCTCAGCTATAAATGACTGCATTTTTTTAAAAAAAGAAAGATCTCAAAGCCGTAACCTAACTATTCACCTTAAGGAACTAGAAAAAGAAGAGCAAACTAAACTCAATACAAACAGAAGCAACGAAATAATGAAGATTAGAGTGAAGATAAAACAGAGAATTAAAATACCCCAAAGTTTGTTCTTTGAAAAGATCCACAAAGTTGGTAAGTCTTTAGACCTCATATTCTCTCTTCAGCTTAAACTAATCTTACTTTTTAAAAAAAAGTACTTATTTTTGCTGTGTTGGGGCCTTCATTACAGCACATACGCTTAGTTGCCCCTTGGCAATGTGGGATCTCAGTTCCCCAACCCGGGATCGAACCTGCGTCCCCTGCATTGGGAGGCAGATTCTTAACCACTGGACCACCAGGGAAGTCCCTAAATTCATCTTACTTTTATTCCTACTACTCCCGTGAGACTGCATTTGTCTAATCCTAGTATCACTGCTATTCTCAACTGACTTGCTTACCAGCACTTAATGCACTTGAGCATTCTCTTCACTTGGCTCACACGTCACTCCCCTGACTTTCCTTCCTCCACGCCCAATCCTTTTCCAACTCCTTTTCTGACTTCTCTCCTTTTAGCTTGATCTGTAATGCTAGAGACCAAGGGCTCAGTCTAGACTTTCTATCAACATTCTTCTTATGTGTTATATTTTTAAAGGATAAATGACTTGGGTTTTGATAGATCTTCAGAATGAACTCACTAATCTGATTTCCAGCCAAGGCAAGGCCCTCAATTCTAGGTTTAAATTCAACTGCTTGTTGGTCATGTCTACATTGGCATTTCACACTTTACACACTACAACTCCTCAAGCTAAAAATAGAAAAGTTTTTCTTCCAAACCCAACCAATAAACAAGTGCTATCATTGTTGCCTCTAAAACACTCTCAATGTTCCATGTTCCCACTTCTGCCATCCTAAGCCAAGCCACCACCATCCTTTACCTGTATTACTGCAATAATCTTGTCTTAGATCTAGCAAATTGTCTCTCTCAAGCACCATGTTATTCACAAACTGGAGACATTATAAACCTAAAAACATGTCCCAGACACCCTAATGTGTAGGAGCTCTAGATTAGAATTACATACTGTCTGTTAAATGTGCTAGCACAAAGTTAATAAAGAGAAGCAAGACCCAGAGGCAACCTTCCTACTGGTATTGCTGTTGGTAAGCAAGGTGACAGAGCACCAGTGTTTGGAAGAAGCTGTAACAGGCTAACTTGGTGTTCCAGTGTCTGGCCAGCCCTGAGCAGCAATGTCAGTGGTGGCAGGATTCTCAGACTCTGGACTCAACTACTGTGGGTTTCCTTCCACCCTGTAATCCAGCAGTACCACCCACCACTACTCCTCCTCTAGTCCTTCCCACTGATTTCACAAATGTCTTACTCTGTGTTTTAAATCTCTCTCTGAATATCTAAAGCGGCTTCTGCCTTGGCATTCAACTCTGATACATCTAACTGGTTTTCCTGTGTCCACTCTTGCCCGCCTACAAGCCATTCTCCATCCCACAGAGAATTCCCTTAAAAATGTAACTCAGGTCACGCCATCTCCCATTTAAAATTCCCACCACCTGCAGAAAACAACCCCAACTCCTTACTGTGGTACCAAGGCCTGACGATTTAGCTCCATCCACTTCTCTGATGCCATCCAGCCACTGGCCTGCGCTCAGTTTCTGAAATAAGCCAAGCTTTGCCCTAGATATTTGTGAATGCTATTCCATCTTCATGGGATACTCTTCCTTCCAGTTTCTTACTTGTCTAGTCTTTCCTGTTCAGATTAGATGTCACTTTCTTAGCATCCTCCTTATCCAAAGCCACTGTGTGCTATTTTCTCTTCAGGGCACTTACTGCTGTCTAATTTTCTATCATTTATTGTTTACTGACTGCTTCCTCCAAAAATGAACATACTGAGGCTTCCCTGGTGGTCCAGTGGTTAAGAATCTGCCTTGTAATGCAGGAGACACCAGTTCCATCCCTGATCAGGGAAGATCCCACATGACTCTGGACAGTGAAGTCCACGTGCCACAACTACCGAGCCTGGGCACCTAGAGCCCAGGAGCTGTAACTGGTGAAGCCTGTGCACCCAAGAGCCTGTCCTCCACAAGAGAAGCCACCGCAACGAGAAGCCTGCACACCTCAACCAGAGTAGCCGCTGCTTACCGAAACTAGAGAAAACCCTGCAGAAGCAACAAAGACCCAGCACAGCCAAACATCAGTTAATTAAACTTTTTAAAAAATGGATGCACCCTAAAAGTAGGGATGGACTTTATCCCCTTACAGCACACTGCAGATGCTTAATAAATATTTGTATGAATAACTTGGGTAAAATCTGCAGAGTGAATTTTATTTCTGTTAGAGTGTCTCTAATGCTTTGGCAAAAACTACAAATTATTCTTAAACATGAGGTTGAAGATAACAGCAGTTTACCATCTGGGCACGGGTGGTGGGAATAACAAACTCTTTTGGCACATACTACATTCAACTTTGTACTCCAAGGTTTTGTTTTTTTACCCCAAACAAGTTCATTTTAACACTGCATCTAGAAAAAAGTTATCCAAAATCACTGATTTTTTTTTTAATGTAACTTAGGGAACAAAGAAGGAAGAGAAATATTAGTGGCTAGATTTTATTCACTATTACTGCTGTTTTTTCCCAAACTACTCTGACTTCTGTAATATCATGTTATGAACTTAAGGATAAATACTGCCATGGATTTAAGGATAAATACACTATTTTGGGAGAAGGAAATGGCAATCCACTCCAGTGTTCTTGTCTGGAGAATCCCGTGGACAGAGAGCCAGGCAGGCTACAGTCCGCAGGATCACAAGAGCCTGACCGACTTACCAACTACAGCACACCGTCACAGCTCAGCTGGTAAGTCATTTTCCTGCAGTGTAGGGGATCCGAGTTTGATTCCTGGGTCAGGAAGACCCCCTGGAGAAGGAAATGGCAGCCCACTCCAGTATTTTTGCCTGGAGAATCCCATGGACAACAGAGCCTGGTGGGCTATAGTCCATGGGCTCTCAAGGAGTCAGACACGACTGACTGACCCACACAGACACACACACTCATTTTCTCTCTTAACGCTACCTCCCCGTGCGCGCGCACATACACAAACACACACACCCCCATTCTCTCTCTCAATGCCACCTCCTAGCGCCATCTGCTGTTATATCGGGAGGACGCACTTGCTAGTCCCCAGAGAAACAGCACCATCTGCTGGACAAAGGCTGCCGTGCACCTGTCTTGGTGAAAAGTCACCAGTAAAGCTTAGCAACTCAAGCCAGCCTTGCAGAAGGCCGAACAGGAAGCCCTGCTACCCAAAAAGGGCTGATAAGATTAGAGCCCTTTTGCGTGAGGCTTCTCTAAGAAACCAACTTTATCGACCCAAGATTGAAAATCAGTGCTCCTGTGGGATGGAGCACAACTGGGCTTCGTGGTCAGATAGTAAAGAATCTGTCAGCAAAGTGGGAGACCTGGATTTGATCCCTGGGTCAGAAAGATGCCCTGGAGAAAGGGAATGGCTACCTACTCGGGTCTTGCCTGGAGAATTCCATGGACAGAGGAGCCTAGTGGGCTAGAGTCCACAGGGTTGGATATGACTGAGCAACTAACACAAGGCAGATCTGGATTAACAGGAATAAAAAGAGCCACAGCTTTAAGAGGTCTTTGTCCCCTGATATCTCTGCAGGCAAAAGGGAAAGGGAAAGTCAGTCACAGTTGTGTCCAATTTTTTGTGACCCCCATGGACTTTCCCCATGGAATTCTCCAGGCCAGAATACGGGACTGGGCAGCCTATCCCTTCTCCAAGGGATCTTCCCAACCCAGGAATCGAATCAGGGTCTTCTGCAACTGAGCTAGCTATCAAGGAAGCAGGCAAAATGATTAGTAAATTTAGTATCTTTGTCTCTTTCTGGAAATTCCAGAGGTGAGATTTTTATCCTTTTTCTCTAAGAATCATGATTTGACTCAGACTCAGCTCCTAGCTCACTCCCCACTCTCCAGGCATTTTTCTTCCTCAGAACTAGCCTATTTGATAACTCAAGTTCTTCTAAGATCCTTTTCCATCACATTAATTATGAATGCATTTCTTAGGGCCTCAGAAAGATCCCACTCACCTTTTTTTTTTTGCCCCTTCCTTCCCAGCCCATGCTGACAAATTGAATCTGATATTTCAATTTTCTCTTAATTTTTTAATCTGTTTCTATCCTCAACTACTCACCATAAATTACAGTGTTTCTGGTACCTGTTTTAAATTTTTTTAACTGGAGGATAATTGCTTTACAATATTGTCTGGTTTCTGCCATAAAACAATGTGAATCAGCCATAAGGTATACATCA
>SJXQ01003912.1:397670-485886 GCA_006408695.1 Aepyceros melampus | reverse complement strand
CATCAGCCCCTCCCCCTGAAGTTCACGCCCACCCCCTCATTCCACCCCTCGAGGCCCAGCCCTGGGCTGGGCTCCCCGTGTTATACAGCAGCTTCCTGCAAGCTGTCCACTTCACACGTGGCAGTATATATGCGTTAATGCTACTCCCTCAGTTCATCCCACCCTGCTCTGTCCCCCACCACGCCTACAAGTCTGTTCTCGATGTCTGCATCCCTATTCCTGACTTACAAATAGGTCCATCAGTAACACTTTTCTAGATTCTATGTATATGTGTTAATACGGTATCTAGTACCCTTTTTATTATGCACAGTAAATGCTTCTAGCCGAAGACTGAATGCTCGTGTTCCCCCTTCCAACCCCAAATTCTTATGTTGAAGTTTAACCCCCAATGTGATGCATTGGGGGCAGGACCTTTGAGAGGCCTTTGGAGCCAAGAATGGGATTAGTGTCCTTATAAATGAGGCCCAAGAAGCTCCTCCACCCCTCTACATGCAGTGACAGCGACAAAGACAGCCAGTGGCGAGGGGACAGGCCTCTCCCCTCGTCTCTCATCTTCTCCTGCAAGAACACCAAAATCGCAATGAGCTGCTGAACCACCATTGACAGGAGGATGCTGGAACCCACCAAAGATTCCCTTGTCCAAGGACAAAGGAGAAGCTGCAACGAGCCAGTAGGAGGGGGCACAATCAGGTTAAAGTCAAACTCCATACCCGCTGGAGACTCTTGGAGGACACAAACAAAACCTTTTGCACAGCAGGACCCAGAGGAAAGGAGTCGTGACCCCACAAGAGACTGAGGCGGACCTGCCTATGAGTGTTCAGGAGTCTCCTGTGGGGGCGTGGGTCAACAGTGGCCTGCTGCAGGGACAGGGGCACTGGCAGCAGCCGTCCTGAGAGGCACAGTGTGTTGGCCTAAGTCCTCTTGGAGGATATTGCCATTAGCCCTACCATGAAAGAAAAGTGAAAGTTGCTCAGTTGTGTCCCACTCTTTGCGACCCCATGGACTTCTCCAGGCCAGAATACGGAGTGGGGAGCCTTTCCCTTCTCCAGGGAGAACCCAGACCAGGGATCGAACCCAGGTCTCGCCCACTGGCGGCGGATTCTTTACCAGCTGAGCCACAAAGGAAGCCCAAGCTCTACCACAGAGGTATCATATGGCAGCTTGATACCAGGATTGGGCAGCCTCAGGCACAACTACAGGGAGGGAGCACAGCCCCATCCATCAGCAGAAAACTGGATTAACGATTTACTGAGCATGACCTCGCCCACCAGAGCAAGACCCAGGCTCTCCCCAGATGATGAATTCACCAGCTCCTTGGACTTCCCAGCCTTCAGAACTGTGAAAACTAGTTTTGCTGTTTCGAAGCTACCTAGTCTCTATGACTTTGCTCTAGCAGCCTAGAGGGACTAAGATACTCTCCAGCTTAATTCTCCACTGGCTAGAAACTGAGCATTCTCCTTTTCACTTCTTTCTAATCTAGTCCCTGGTGTATAATTTTCTCTCAGTCCTTCCTTACTTTTCCAGTTGTTTCTCTACTATCATTAAGAGATCCCCTTTCTTTTGTCTTCTCATAAGCTTTTCCAGAATCTGTATGAAGTTCATCCTTTAATTACCATTTGTGGCTTTACTAACACTTACAAATTACTCCCATTTCTAAGATTTACTTATATTCATTTCCCTTTTACTACTCTTCTATATCTTCACATATCTTGCAAAGACCCTGATGCTGAGAAAGACTGAAGGCAAGAGGAGAAGGGGATGACAGAGGATGAGATAGTTGGATGCCATTACTGACTCAATGGACACGAGTTTGAGCATAGTCCGGGAGATGGTGAAGGACAGGGAAGCCTGGCGTGCTGCAGTTCAGGGGGTCGCAGAGTCGGACATGACTGAGTGAGTGAACAATATATCTTCACAGTCCTTAGACTTCTTAGTTAGCTACTACAACATAGAAACTATCAACATGCAATCTTTTATGTTCCCTGTCCTCTCCTATTTGCAAGCCTACTAAAATTATTACTCCAGAATTCATACATTTTTCTTGTTTATTAGAACAGTTGCCTCCTTCAAGCATTATCTTATATACCTCAAACATGAGATTCTCAAAAATCTTAAGAAATCCGCTTATATCTTGAATGTTTACTATCCAAATGAAATAACTACTACTAAGGTTACATATCAGAGAAGGCAATGGCACTCCACTCCAGTACTCTTGCCTGGAAAATCCCATGGAAGGAGGAGCCTGGTGGGCTGCAGTCCATGGGGTCGCGAGGAGTCGGACACAACTGAGTAACTTCACTTTCACTTTTCACTTTTATGCACTGGAGAAGGAAATGGCAACCCATTCCAGTGTTCTTGCCTGGAGAATCCCAGGGACGGGGGAGCCTGGTGGGCTGCCGTCTATGGGGTCACACGGAGTCGTCGGACATGACTGAAGCGACTTAGCAGCAGCAGCAGCAAGGTCATATATATATATACCTCAAATAATAGTCAATGATTTTCTGCTGGCATTCCATCAAAATACATACACGCATAAACACCCATATCACAAACACATACTCAAAATTAAGGCAAAAGCTAAACTAAAATTCTTATCTATCCAGTCTCTCTTCAGCTACTTTTCTGGTTCTGGCAGTAAGCAAGCTTCCATAAAACTGAGTGAAGAAGAAAATGCTTTTATTAATCACATGAAACTGATATGACATCCCATTAGGCTGAACCAGGATAAATAAAGCTGTTATAAAATTTACATTTCTTGCACCCATTTCATATTAGATATCAGGGCTCTAGGTCTTTTGGGCAAATTTCAGTAAACCATTTATTTTTTAATAGTAAACAGGAATTAACATCTGTTCTCAAACTGTGCTAAAAAGTAGTTAGCTGGGCATCTCTGAAATCTGTGGCAACGGGCAGGGTTAGGGCTGTCTGGTTAAACCTTAGGAAGCACATTTCTATTTTAGCTGTTACATTAGTGCATCTCTTCCGCTGGTGAGACAGCTGCTTGCTGTGGGTTCCACAGTGACCAGCAAGTTTCTTAAGTAATAAACACTTGGTTAATCAAGACTCCATGCATTTTCTTTCCCAACTCTGCTCTCTTCTGGAGCCCAAACAAATAACAAATAGCTTTGTCATTTGTAAACAGAGAGATTAATAGTTTCAAATTAGGTTGCTGTAATCTTAAACTCACAATTTAAAAGGGGAAGTAGATTATTATTAGGAATGTCTTTGAAATACTTCTAGTTTCAAAATAACAAGGCTTCTGAGAAACCACTTAAACCAACCTATTTTGATCCATGACTTGATAAACATTAACACATTTGACCTGTTCAGTCATTAACTTCTTCTCTCAACTGTATGTCGCCCTGCATAAGGGTTAGAGTTGTGGTCCCAAACAACTTCTACATATAGAGCATCTTTAAAATAAGTTTCCTTTTCACTGAACTGAGATTCTTTTTTCCACCATGTGCTTGTGAAAGCAAATTTGAACATACACACACTTAACAAACCTTCCGTGTGTGTTTATCTGTATTTTTTAAGCAAATGCCTTTTACCATTAGAATAAAACTAGATGACAGGGGCGACGCTGTGGAGACAGTCTGGTCTTCCTCGGGGTTCCTCCTCTAGGTTGAGGAAGGCAGGTACAGTTCATTGAAGGATGTGATGAGGCTAAAGTGGGTCTTCTCATCATCAGTTAGCCCTGCGTTGCCCGGTCTTACCACCACAGCTACATGCACGTCCGCCTCCTCAGCAGCGCTGGCCTCTGCGAGAAGCAAAATACGTGTTGGAAACAGCAGGATAGGATGCTTGGGATTTGCTTCAAAGCAATCAGAGGGAGGTGGGAAGGCAAGAAACAAGTCTCGGGACTTCCCTAATGGTCCAGGGGTTAAGACTTTGCCTTCCAATGGAGGGGTTTTGATCCTTGGTCAGGAAGCTAAGATCTCACATGCCTTCTGGCAATAAAACTGAAGCAATATAGTTAAGAAATTCAACAAAGACTTAAAAAAAAATCTTAAAAAAAGAAAGAAATCTAGTCCAAATTCTGTAATTGCTGAAGCTAAAAACAGGCACATGGGGACTTCCCTGGTGGTCAGTGGCTAAGCCTCCGAGCTCCCAATGCAGGGGGCCAGGGCTTGATCCCTGGCCAGGGAGCTAGATCCCACATGCTGCAACTAAGTCCCAACACAGTCAAATAACTAAATAATCTTAAAAAAAAAGAAAAGAAAAATAGGCACATGGGGGTGGAATTATTATTTTAAATAGTTTTTAATTTTTCCATAAAACATTTTTTTCAAATATGTAACTGCACTGACAGACTAGGAGGATGGTGTATCCTAGACTTCTGAGCTTTATTAAGTGCTTATGAACGCACAAAGACAGAGCCGTGTCCTGCCGACAGCTTTCTTCCATTCCTTCCCATCAGTCCTCCAGAGACCTGAGCTGTTTCCCAGAGGACAGACTGTCAGGAATAATTCCAGTTAAACAGATATGGGACAAATGGAACCCCAGGATCTGATCAGGCTAAAATACCTACTTATACCTGGAGCCCAAAGATATCATAACCCTTGGCTAGACTGCCCACCATTTTTGCCTGGTGGATTCCATCTCTTCGAAATTCAGCTCAAGTATTCTATCTTCTAGAGCCACCACCATCTGTATTAGAGCATCCTAGGTGCTCCTTGTATTTAGTTCCAACAGGACAATATGAGGGACATCCCAAGTGGCGCTAGTGGTAAAGAACCCACCTGCCAATGCAGGAGACATTAGAGGTGTGGGTCCGATCCCTGGACTGGGAAGATCCCCTGGAGGAGGAAATGGCATCTCACGCCAGTATCCTTGCCTGGAGAATCCGATGGACAGAGCAGTCTGGAGGGCTACAGTCCGTAGGGTTGTAAAAAGTCGGACATGACTGAAGCAACCAAGCGTGCACAGGATAATCTGACCTGACATGTTATTACCTGTTGTCTCTCTTCTCATTGGACTATGAGTGCTTTAAGATCAGTGATAGCGTGGATATGTTTAGTCACTCAGTCATATCCAACTCCTTCCAACCCCACAGCCCACCAGGCTCCTTTGTCCACGGGGATTCTCCAGGCAAGAATACTGCAGTGGGCGCCATGCCCTCTTCCAGGGGATCTTCCCAAACCAGGGACAGAACCCAGGTCTCTCACATTGCAGGCAGATTCTTTACCATCTGACCCACCAAGGAAGCCCACAGCATGGATGGGTAGAAATAAAAACAGGACTAGTCAGAACTTCCCTCGTGGTCCAGTGGTAAGGAATCTGCCCGTCAATGCAGGGGCCCTGCATTTGATCCCTGATCCAGGAAGACTCCACACGGCACAGGGCAACGAGGCCCACATGCCGCGACTCCTCGGCCTATACGCTCTAGAGCCGGCGCTCGGCAACAAGAAGCCGCTGCAGTGAGAAGCCTGCGCGCCATAATTAGAGGAGGCCCCACTCGCCGCAACTAGAGAAAGCCCAGGTAAAGCAACAAGGACCCAAACAAACAAAAAGGACTAGTCAAATGAAACCAAGTAAGCTACATATTGCGGGGGCTATCTCTAACATGTCTTGGGTTACAATCCTCTCCTCCTTTTGTTTCTATCTGAAAGATAATAGCTAATACCTTACATTAAATTAGCAGCTACTATGTGCCAGGTACTATGCTAAGACCAGAAACAGGAACAAAATGAAGGTCTTGTCTTCATGGAGGTTCCTTTCCCGTCTAAATCTTTCCAAAAATCCTTAGGTAATTAGCATTATATGACCATCCCCATTCTACAGATACGAAAACTGAGAGCTAGCCAGAGGGAGAGCTACAGTTTGAAATCGTGTGTCAGACTCTATGGTCTACGCTCTAGAACGAAGGTCAGCAAATGATGGCCTACCGCTTGTTATGGTAAACAGAGTTTTACTGGAAACAGCCAGGCCCACTCACTTCTGTACTGTCTATGGCTGCTTCTGCACTTCGAAGACCAGAGGTGAGTAGCGGCATGGCCTGCAAAGCCTGAAATATTTACTGCCTGGCCCTTTACAGAACAACTACTATCAGCGCCTGCTCTAGAGCACTACCGCTCTGAGCGGTCCCCAGACCAGCAGTGTGGCAATCACCTGGAAGCTTGTTAAAAATGCATGACTCAGTTCCTCAACGTGCAACTACTGAGTTAGGATCCGCAATTTAACAAATGACTCCTCTGCACAGAGTGTGAGGCAATTTCAAGGAAGGAAAACTGGCAAGAGTGGCGGCGCTGCACGCAAACGTAAAATCCACGTGCAAACAGGGGAAGAGTGGAGACAGGACTCAGGTCTGTGGCCAGAGACGGGCAGACGGGGCAAGAATCTGAAACCCACTCTCTGGCATTCAGATCTGCTGTAAAAAGAAGCCCCAGTAGTTTCTCAGCCTGTGGGAAACAGAGCAACAGAGTGCAGTAATTAAAGGGTGACAGGCTCCCCTCATGGCTCAGATGGTGGAAAATCTGCCTACAATGCAAGAGATCTGGGTTTGATCCGTGGGTTGGAGAAGGGAATGGCAAGCCACTCCAATATTCTTGCCTGAAGAATCCCCATGGATAGAGAGGAGCCCAGTAGGCTACAGTCCATGGGGTTGGAAAGAGTTGGACATGACTGAGCGACTCGCAAACTTTCACTCTAAGTACTAAAAGTAAATGGGGCAGAGCTGTCTCTTCTATGTTCCCACCTTCTGTGAAAGGAGTGTCACCTCCCAGAAAAAGAGCGCTCCACACTCCCCTCCTCAGATGCATTCACTCAGCAGCAGAGGCGCTGCCTTCCATGCACCCCGAGTTTCCAAGCACAGCTGCCAAGCACCCCTGCCTCAAGCACAGTCCTGTTGACCAGCAACCCAGATTCTCAACCAAGCTAAGTCGTCACTGTCCACGTGGGACTTGACACTGGTCAGTGACCGTTTACACTACAGCTCTTACCAAGATCACCACTGGGCAAGTTTTGTCTGGCAGCATCTATTCGCACTGTTTCCTTTAGAAACCTGTCTCGTTTCTCACGGCTCCCCATGGAAACCTTCTTTATGAAGGCAAAGGGTTTCCAGTGCCAGGCTCAGCTCCCAACCTGGAGTGTACAATGCAAGAAGTCAGACTGCTCACCTCGGGAAACATCCGTCAGAAACAAGATGTTGTTGGTGAACAGCCAATGCTGCTGGCGATCTTTCGGTAACTCTCACTCTCCACTTTGTGTCCAATCTTGGTATCAAAGTGACCATCCACAAGCTGAACAAGCAGGAGGAGAAACAAAGACGCTATGAGCACATGTGCAACCCAGCCCCTCTGGTTCTCATCCCTTTTCTTTGAAATACTCAACAATCATAGTCACTTCTTCCACTCAATAAATATTCCCTGTAGGTCTACTCCATAGAGAACTTTGTGGAGGCTATGAAAAATAAAGTAAGGTCTTATAGAAATAAACCTCTGGAAGAAGAAAACTACTGATTCAAGGTATGTAAGATCATTCTGTAATCTTTTCAGCTTTCTTTCATTTTCAATTTTATATCCAAAGTCTTTTACATATATATGCCCTTCTTTCTACCGTTACAATACTATATGCACTCAAACAATTTACGGACTGAGTTTCACCTCTGATGAAAAGGTTCTCCACATTCTCCTTTTGAGGCCAGCATGAACAGATTTCTCTAACCTGCCTTATTAGTAAGCTGTTATCTTACTTCCAAGAAACTTTGATTTTCTAAATAAAACATTTTGAAATTCTATCCAACCCAATATTTTATCTAGCATTTTTGATCAGTAATAGTGGCAGGCTTCCCAGGTTGCTCACTGGCAAGGAATCCACCTGCCAATGCAGGAACGGCAGGTTCAATCCCTGGGTCAGAAAGATCCCCTGGAGGAGGAAATGGCAACCTGCTCCAGTATTCTTGCCTGGGAAACCCCATGGACAGAAAAGCCTGGTGGGCTACAGTCCATAGGGTCACAGAGAGTTGGACACGACTGAGCACACACACACATTATATAATGTGATCTCTCGAATATTTTCAGAACTTTTCACAAACTAAAGATAAGCCTAACTAAAAACACTCAAACTAAAACAATCACTCAAAGAAATTAAGGTATATTAATATTACGATTTTTAAAGTTAAGACTGGTTTTGCATATTTCCTTTCTCAAGTCTGTCTCACAATGAGCAAGTGGAGATAAAGTATTCATTACTGAACCTAGTAGGTAATTACTATGTCCTATCTCCTACGACCTGATTGTTTTATCAGAGAGAGCAGAAAAGAAGCTTAAATCTGTATTCAGAGGAGAATAGTTATCAAACAATGAAAGGGTTTTATCAATGAAAGCATTTTATTTAATATTTGATTTAGAACTAAGACGAAAAGAAGGAAAGTAAAATGAGACTGTGACAATTTCCAAAGCCAAACCTTTCTCTGCATATGGTAAAGGGTCAATAAATATTTATTTAAAAAAAATAGTTAGCTGAGTGACTTATTGTGTAACATTAAGTGGCCTGTATTCAGTTACTCAGCATTTCTTTCCCTTTTCTAATGACCATCCTGTCCACCAGGGGGCGCAGGGACAGTGGGACAGGCCAGTCCTTTCTCAGGTACAAGCAGCGTTCATAGGTGGCCTTAAGTTATTTTGTGCAGTAACATGGCCAGTTCTCTTTGAGAAGAATGAGGATTCTACTAAAATAAAATCTGTCTCCAAAGTACTGGGAACAAATGAAACCGCAGTGTCCTCTCAGGCACTCAAGAAGTCTGTGTGCCCTTTTCTGAGACCCAAGGTCAGGAAGATCCCCTGGAGAAGGAAATGGCAACCCACTCCAGTATTTCTTTCCTGGAAATCCCACGGACAGAGGAGTCTGGCGGACTACCCTACATGGGGTCGCCAGAGCTGGACATGACTTAGCGACTACACCACCACCATAAAGGATATCCAACCAGTCCATTCTGAAGGAGATCAGCCCTGGGATTTCTTTGAAAGGAATGATGCTAAAGCTGAGACTCCAATACTTTGGCCACCTCATGCGAAGAGTTGACTCATTGGAAAAGACTCTGAAGCTGGGAGGGATTGGGGGCAGGAGGAGAAGGGGACGACAGAGGATGAGATGGCTGGATGGCATCACCGACTCGATGGACTTGAGTCTGAGTGAACTCCGGGAGTTGGTGATGGACAGGGAGGCCTGGTATGCAGCGATTCATAGGGTTGCAAAAGTCGGACTCGACTGAGCGACTGAACTGAACTGAACTGAACTGATCATACATCTTACCTGACACCTTCAACAACCAAAAGCCATCAGTTTCCCTTCCTCTGGGCTGACAATTTTCTAATATTGATAAGATAGCTGGTTTATAAGCTAACTCAGGTCTTATCTAGCTGTGATAAATAAATGTGTGTGTGGATGGATATATAGATAGATAGGTCGATCTATATACATATGTGGATACATGTAGCTAGTTTGAATACTAGGCACCAGAATCACTTGGGGTGGTATTTTTAAATGCACGTGCATGAGCCTCACCCCATCTTGACTCACCCTTCTGAGTCAAGATGCGCCACGAAGTGGGGCCCAGGGATCTATATCCTTAACAAACCTCCCAGGTTCCTTGTGGGCAGCTAAGTGTAAGAACTTCTTACGAAGTGGTACAAAGCCTGGGACCATGGCTACAGTTCACCCTTCACTTACCTGACACCTTCAACAACCAAAAGCCATCAGTTTCCCTTCCTCTGGGCTGACAATTTTCTAATATTGATAAGATAGCTGGTTTATAAGCTAACTCAGGTCTTATCTAGCTGTGATAAATAAATGTGTGTGTGGATGGATATATAGATAGATAGGTCGATCTATATACATATGTGGATACATGTAGCTAGTTTGAATACTAGGCACCAGAATCACTTGGGGTGGTATTTTTAAATGCACGTGCATGAGCCTCACCCCATCTTGACTCACCCTTCTGAGTCAAGATGCGCCACGAAGTGGGGCCCAGGGATCTATATCCTTAACAAACCTCCCAGGTTCCTTGTGGGCAGCTAAGTGTAAGAACTTCTTACGAAGTGGTACAAAGCCTGGGACCATGGCTACAGTTCACCCTTCCGTAATGTATTCCCCGTTTTTTCCATTTTTTCCAACTCGCACAGCATATGTAAAGGCAAGTACCTGAATGCTGCCTTAGTTTCTAACTGTAGCACTCACAGTCACTATTTTATGCTTTGATGGTGTCCAAAAAACAAAGTAATCGGGCCTCCTACCTCAAGAATGTCCCCCTCTGTAGAATGCCCGAATAACAGTTTCTGTGCCTCCACGCTCCCTGAAGAATACACATACACCTTCATCCCAGCCTCTCGCCACTTCCTGACAGCCGGAACCACGTCTTCAAAGAACCTAGTGGGAAGAACACGGAGGCAAAGTGCAGCAAGAGGTTATCTCAGCCGGCTGAAAACCAGTTACACAGCTGCCATGAGTTTCTCTATTTGTGTACAAATGGACACCGGGGAAAGCACCCCCACGAGGCTGTGAGCTCCTGCAAATGTCATGAGCATGTCCCCAGAGTGCCACGGTCACAGATTAGAAGCAGTTTCAGTGGAGAGGGGAAGAGTTTTTGACACACAGTCACCCTAATGCAGTAAAAAGTGATTATGGACAGAGAGATAAAATAAGAAAGCAAGTGTTTGAAGTCCTAAGGAATTCAAAAAAGCAAAAAAGAGTAATACTGTACTGCTGTGTAATCTTTGATTAGTTCATGACTACAAAGGGTTATGTCCATTGTGCCTTAAGAAAGCACAGAAATGATTTTAGAAAGATCTGTAGTCAAACTAAAAAAAAAAAAAAAACTGGGGACTCAAAGCTATTTGTCTTCGATTAGCTAGAAAACAGAACTATATTTCTTGAGAACTAAGAAAACTTCAAGTTTTACTCTACAGGAAAAAACTATGGAACAAATCAGTTAAGAGACATGTACCACCTCACATTTGCTAATCAGCAAAGCATCGTGTCTGGTTTTCTGGGTCCTGACACTAACTTGTTCACCAATTCTACGACGTATTCTGCTCAGGGAGGGAACATCACAGGAAATGGGTGAAGAAAGAAGCACAAGAAACTTGGGAGGTGGAATCAATCTATTATAAAGGATCACCTGGAAAACGTCAGAGAAGTCATCTGCTGGATGAAACACAACTCAATATATTACCCAAACTGAAGGAAAGGGATGGACGAGTTAGTTCAAAACCAGTTCCCATAATTGTGAGTTACTTTGTATGTTACTTTTCACTCAGAGGCAGGATTATTCTATGTTGAATCTACAGACTGATATTGCTCCAAAGCAGGGCTTAGAAGTCAAGCTCTTGGTTTTATAATTAAGGAACTAATTCTGCGAGAAGGCAGGGCTGACTCCTGTGACATGGTCTCCTGGCTCCACTTGTCTGGGTGTTTTACAACGTGAACTAACTGATGTTGATTTCCACATCACTGGCCTATTCTGAAATTCTCAAGCATCCTTAAAAGGTGGTAGCCCCCTTGTAAAGCACCTAAAGGAATGGCATCTCAAAAATCAACAGAAAAAAGAAATATAAGCAGCTAGTAACCATCTTGGATCTTAGGCTTTACATCAGGCAATGCCCTAAAATCCTAATAGATGTGACTTACTAGACTCTCTTAGCAATTCAGGGCTCATGAGGCTCCTCTGGCAGGAGTGCTCTGATCCCAGGGTCTGTGGAAAAGTGGCACTGCCATCTGAGGAACCTCGCAGGGGCAGATGCGTCGTTTCACAGCCTCTCGCTTCTCCAACAGAGCAGAAGCAGGTAATCTTCACAGTCCCGGGAAGTGCCCAACAGTGCTGTCACTCACACCCTAAGGATCAGGTATGACTGAGCTCAAGGGAGTCGCCATTTTCTAAGGCTGGGGTTAAAAGTTTCCAACCACCACACCAAGCCAGATATAGGCCTGGGCAATTTAGCTGGGTGAACTAAATTTATCCCAGCTTTGGGAAAAAAATAACACACTCACTCGTTGGGAGTAAAAAGAATGCTGATTTTTTAGCTACTTTGCAAGTCATGCAACTTGCACTGGAGAGAGAAAACTAGTGGAAAGTGCCTTGGCTTTAGGGGGAGGAGGAAGTGCTGAGAGCCTCTTGAGGAGCTACGCACTCTGCTTTCATGTGCCCGGCCTTGAACGCCGCCCTCCACATGTGGCCCTGCAGCTGCTTCAGCGCCGTGGTCTTCCGGTCCAGGGACATCTGCCAGTACACGTTATCCACCACGGCCTGGATTGTCCACTGCGGGTCGTCCGCCCCGCTGCCAGAGGCTGCCGGGATCGGGACGGCCCCATCCAGGTGGGAGTCCTCTTCAGCCTTTAAAAGTCATCAACAACACGACATCTGTGATG
The DNA here is from genome assembly GCA_006408695.1 of Aepyceros melampus. Classification (NCBI taxonomy): domain Eukaryota; kingdom Metazoa; phylum Chordata; class Mammalia; order Artiodactyla; family Bovidae; genus Aepyceros; species Aepyceros melampus. Next base: position 473,517 of record SJXQ01003912.1, on the reverse strand, counting down.
AGATCCCTTACACGATACCTGAAAACTAGCAGACCAACTTTCCCCCAGCTACCGTGAGCTCCGAGCACTGTCACAAATTAAAGTATCCTAGGCTTTGGGACTGAAATGAATGATTCCTAAAAAACAGTGGATTATAATTAATAAGTTTACAACAGCTTTCCTGTATCACTAAAGCTGAAACTTAAACCGAGAGGCATGTTGCATGTGAGAACAAAGAGCACAAAATGATAAAATGTTATAATAAGACCTGGTTTGTTGATTCACTTACTAGGATCAAACCTACTAGATCAAACCAGGGCTTCAGTTAAATCTGATCATTTTCTCTGCACTATAACTGAGGAAGAAATCAAGAAAATCTTAAGTTTATGCCTGGAATTCAATGAAAAGAAACTAGTGAAGCGATGCCTGGGGTTGGTTCACATACAATCTCCTGCAATCAGCCCACATCTTGCAAACCCTAATAGCTACTGAGCCTGTGACAATGTGTATGCCCAACCCCTAAAGACGAAATGATTCATGTACTACAATGGGGGAATACATATGTATGTTTCCACAATAAGCATTGAGACACCTAAAAAGGTGAAGAGGGGAATGTTTCAGACTAACCCTGAGTTATGTGGAAAATTTAACAAACCCAAACGCCCCATGCCCCAAAGGCTGTGATTCTCTTCAACCCGAACTCCTAACATGAAAGAACTTACACAGCCTCCCACATTGTCCCATGTAGAAAATTAACTCCAAAAAGAATTGCCAGAGAGTTTGCTCTGCACAGTATGTAAGACCTTTGCCAGTGAAGCAGTTTTAATAAGAAAAACAACAGAAGAGGAATTCCACGGAGCACAGCGGTAGGAGTCAGAGCAGAACAGAGCATGTGCAAGTGAAGGCAGGTCTAAAGCCTGGAGGGGCATCCCTGGTGGCTCAGTGGTAAAGAATCCGCCTGCCAATGCAGGAGGCACGGGTTCGATCCCTGGTCCAGGAGGATCCCACATGCCACGAGTAACTAAGCCTGTAAGCCACAACTATTGAGCCTGAGCTCCAGAGCCCGGGAGGTGCGACGACTGAAGCCCACGCACCATAAAGCCCATGCTCTGCAGCAAGAGAAGCTGCCACTGCAGTGAGAAGCTCCTGCACCACAACTAGAGAGTAGCCCCTGCTCACTGCAACTAGAGAAAAGCCTGTACAGCAATGAAGACCCAGTGCAGCCAAAAAATAAAATAAATTAAAACATTTTTAATTAAAAAAAAAGAAGACTGGGCTGAGAGTGAGCTGGGGTGAGAGGTGTGGGCCCAGGACTTCTGTGGCCAAGCGCAGGGCTTTATGCCGTGGGGAGGAGACAGTGGAAAACGAGGTGATGAAATGTGGTCACAAGGAGACATTCATGAAAAATGTGATGAAATGGCATAAGACCCTTCTGCATTCCACCCAGAAATGACTTAGTTTTATAAATATGTGATATTTCTATGCAATTGAAACAGCTCCAGAAAGAGGCAACTGTGGAGACAATAAACTGCCATGATCTGGCCGTTTAATTATGTGGATTCCCAAGCAGACAAGTCACGGCAACTTGCACACTCTGTGAATCTAGAGCGCTCATTTTAAAATAAGCCCAGAGCATATTCTAAGCCTTCAGGCATCCGCAGCTCTAACACCCTTGGGAATGTAGAAGCAAGGGAACAGAAACGTCCCAACCTGTTTCCTCAAAAGACTGACATCCTGTTGGCACTCCTCTTCTTCCCAATGTGTCTGCAGATACTCTTTAACATTTTCTTTCACGTAAGGAAATAAAATGTCCTAGATAAAAGTACAAAAGAAAAAAACAACCATTAGCTTTTAGTTGTTTGCATGAGATCAAGTTCTTCAACAATCTCACCTCACCGAATTCTAGCAAATAAGACACTGAAAGTTTCATTGAAAATATGAAAATTGTTCCTCTGGACAGAAGGGTTAGAGACAGAAACAAATGAACTAGATCAAGAGTCAGCACCTGCAGCCCATGTGCCAAGTTCAATCTCCTCTCGTTTTTGTAAAAGAAGTTGTATTGGAATATGGCCAGTGTCTGTGGCCACTTTGGGGTCACAATGCGAAGGTGAATACTTATGACCAAGACCATATGACCCTCAAATCTCAACATTTAGTATTCAGTCCTTTACAGAAAAAGTCAGCTGACTCCTAAACCAGATGGCTAGACCACATGTCCTTGAGGGCAGGGATCAAGACTATCCAGTTTACACTGCAGTGCCTGGGACCTGGACAAAACAAACATCTGCTGACAGAAAGATGTCCACGTATAGCAAACCCTTTAAAAATACCTGATCACTGTAATTCCTGTTGGAAATCAGAATACCTGCAGAATAGCCTATGTATTTTTTTTTAATTGGGGTATACTTGCTTTACAATGTTATGTTAGTCTATTCTGTACAACAAAGTGTATCAGTCATATGCGTATGTGTACATATCCCCTACCTCTTGGACTTTCTTTCCACTCCTCCATACCATCCACCCTATACATTTTGAGGTGCAAAACAATTGAGAAATAAAGAACCTGTTAAGTAACCCATGCACTGGGAACATGATTCCTCTTAGGTCAAAATTTTTATATTTACTTGTAATTGTAGCATGTGTGTCTTTTCAAATCCAATGTGACACATTCAATAAAAATTAAGTGTCAACTACACTCTAAGTGGGGCTTCCCAAGCGGCACTAGTGGTGAAGAACCTGCCTGTCAATGCAGGAGACTTGAGACAGGAGTTCAGTCCCTGGGTAGGGAAGATCTCCTGGAGGAGGGCATGGCAACCCACTCCAGTATTCTTGCCTAGAGAATCCCACGGACAGAGGAGCCTGGCAGGCTACAGTCCATAGGGTCACACAGAGTAGGACACAACTGAAGTGACTTAGCATGCACGCATATGCTAAGACAGGCTGGTGGGCCATGGAGAAGGGGACTGAAAAGATAAACAAGTCATAATCCCTTTTCTCAATAAGCTTCTCAAGAACCTAGTTGGGGTGGGGGGGGTGGATAAAATGATGCTGTCATTCTATAAAGGAGTCTGGCAGTTTCTTTAAAAGTTCAACAGCTTATATGACCCAATGATTCCATTCAATGTTCCATCCCAAGAAAAATGAAAACTGTTCACAAGAATTAGATGTGAATGTGTCATGAAACAGTGGAAGTGTTAGTCACTCAGGCGTGTCCGACTGTTTCTGACTCCATGGACTGCAGCCACCAGGCTCCTCTGTCCATGGCATTCTCCAGGCAAGATTATGAAACCTGGGTCTCCTGCATTGCGGGAAGATTCTTTACTATTCAAGTCACCAGGAAATGAGTCATACTAGTGAAAAAGTGGAAACAACCAAATGGCCATCAATCAACTGGCAAATGGGTAAACAGAAAATTCATACAATAGAATATTGATACACGCTACTGCATGGATGAACCTCAGAAACATCATGCTAAGTAAAAGAAATATGACACGTAACTAGATATGGTATGAGTCCATTTATAATGAAATGACAGAAAAGGAAAATACCTAAAACAGATACTAAACTGGCAGTTACACTGGACTGAGGAGTATGCAAATAGCCACAGATGGGGTCATGAAACTTCCTCAACTACACTGTGATACATTACCTCCAGGTGTAATAACTCTCTTTTCTTATCTGAAAGTTAACACAGGTTTGTTCACAGAAATTTCGGAAAATACAGAAATGCACAAAATAAAAATCATGATAATCTCATGATCATCTTTCTTTAAAGAATTTTTTTAATAAATGAAGAGACTTCTCTGGTGGTCTAGCAGCTAAAATGCCATGCTCTTGATGCAGGGGGCCCGGTTTCGATTCCAGGTCAGGGAACTAGAGTCCACATGCAGCAACTAAGACCCAGTGCAGCCAAGTAAATAAATAGATATAAAAAAACAACTACTACTTTTAAAAAAACTTAGTGAGGAGGGTGGGGGAACTATAATGCGGTGCAGTGGGTGAGACAGAGCATGAACAGAACGCTTGGCAGACCCAGGGTGTGATGGCCCTGCGACAGTTTTAGCAAGGATCAGCCTGGAAAAAAAGGAAATGAACAGGTGCCGTGAATGCAGACACCAAGGAGACAATTCAGACAAGGCCTTACATTTCAAGGGAAAGTCTATAATCAAGTTGAACCCAAGAAGCCTGCTTATTTAAACTGATTTACTCATTTATTCAAACATGTCCTGAATGCCCAGCACAGGGGCAGGCCCTTGCATAAGGGCTGAGGATATAATTGTGAGCAAAACCCATACAGGATCCCGAATCTCAAGGAGCCAAGTAGCAGAAACAGAACATTAAAGATGGTACTTTAATAAATAGTACAAACGAGAGGGGTAATATTAAGGCATAAAACAGGAAAAGTCTGACCTGTGAGGGAGGTCAGGGAAGACGGAGGGATTGGGGGCGGGAGAAGAAGGGGACAACCGAGCATGAGATGGCTGGATGGCATCACGGACTCGATGGACGTGAGTCTGAGTGAACTCCAGGAGATGGTGTTGGACAGGGAGGCCTGGCATGCTGCGATTCATGGGGTCGCAGAGTCGGACATGACTGAGCGAGTGAACTGAACTGACAAGGTCAAACTATTTTCATAAAAATACTAAGATCATTTGCCTTTTCCACTTTACCAATGAGTGATGCTACAAGAGACCCAATGTAGACGAGAATCCAGCCATCTTCCTAGCCAGTTTATAAAATGCAAAACACTGTCTAAAACAGTCTTCTAGCCACATTTTCCAAAAGAATGGGAATATTTTTCATAAAAATATATTATTTACTGGGGCTTCCCAGGTGGCACTAGTGGTAAAGAATCCATCTGCCAATGCAGGAGATGTAAGAGATGTGGGATCGACCCCTGAGTTGGGAAGATCCCCTGGAGGAGGTCATGGCGACCCACTCTGGTACTCTTGCCTGGACAAGTCCATGGACACAGGAGCCTGGCAGCTATGGTCCACAGTGTCACACAGAGTTGGACACAACAGTGCACATACATGTATATTGTTTATTAATGTTAACAAAGTAAAGGGGCTTATTGTTTAAAATGAATCAGTATTTTTAAATTTCTGTTTCAACTGCTAATATGGTAAATGTTGATCAGTATAACCCACATAAAAGCTCTTTGGGGCCTCAGTAATTTTTTAAAAAATTTATTATTTTTATTTGGCTGTGTTGAGTTTCAGTTGTGGGTCCCTGAGCCATAAGGGATCGCAGTTCCCCAGTCAGGGCTTGAACTCATGTCCCCTGCATTAAGGTGGACTCTTAACCACTGGACCACCAGGGAAGTTGGGTCCTCAGTAAATTTTAAGTGTACAAAGAAATCTTGAGAATAAGAAGTCTGAGAACCACCAAAAGAAGATAGGCTTAACCCGGAGAAGATGAGAGGAGAGGATTCCACACAGAGAGAATGGTGTGGGTAGGAAAAGGCTCTGGTAGGGTCACCTGATAGAAGCCGGGGGTTTTCAAATGTTTCTGCATCACCTGGGGATGTGCAGAGGCCCTGAAGAAAAGCAATCCTCATCCCTGCAAAGCAGGCTCACTTACTATAAAGTAAGAATGGGCTCCAATTCATGAAGCGCCAGCACGTGCTATCACAGAGTCATTGTGCCCGACAGAATGCCTGGCTTCTGCAGATTAGTGCTAGCTGGTACCAGCCCACCACCCAGCTTGGTGCTGAAAACCACTGATCTGTGTCCTCTCCCTCCCTTCCCACTTCCTCCTTATTACTTCTGGACTATGAGATTTTAACTAGTAATACTATTACAAGAGTGAACAAGGGCAAAAAGAGAAGAAAGATGCTGGTTGACGGGGAGGGGGTGGAGGATGGGCAACAAAGATGGAGAGAATTAAGAGGTACAAACTTCCAGTTATAAAATAAATGAGGAAGTACTGAACAGCATAGGAAATACAGTCAATATTAATGTAATAACTTTGTATGGTGACAGACGGAAACTAATCATGGTGATAGTTTGTAATGTACAGAAATACTAAATCACGTCATACACCTGAAACTGATTTAATATTATAAGTTTGTGATTCTTCAATTGAAAAACAAAAAAAGGAAGCTAGTAGACAACTTTTTATTTCCTTTCCTGCTAAGAGGCCCCAGGGATGATATGATTAGGACATAGTTAACAGATTGTTATGAACAAAACCATGTGGTTTTTTGTTTGTTGTTTTTTTTTTTTTTTGGTGGGTATAGAATTTTTCTGACTGGAACAAAGGCTTGGCTTCATAACCAGATTTTTTTTTTTAATTTCAGAAGACTCAATTCTAAGTTCAACTTAAATTGCACTCCCAAATGAAAATACACAATGCAAGAAAATTATTACAGGTTTTTTCTTTTTTTAAATGGTAGGACTCTTCATACTATGTTATTCAAATTTCACCTGCCCCAGTGAAAACAAAGAAGTCATTCAGTTTTGCTTGTTCTCATGTGGCATTCCAGTAGCACTCAGCAGATTCTGAAGCACACAAACAGTGTGATCAGGCAAAATTTTCAGCATATTTGACATAAAAGCTTTGTTTAAGCTCAATAAAAACTCATTCTTGATCTTAAAGAAGGAAAATGAGCTAAGATTCATAGCTCTTTTTTTCTGCAAGAGATTCCTTTTACTGTACTGATATATTTCTTAAAAAAAAAAAAAAAAACTTTTATTGACATAGTTGATTTACAATGCTGTGTTGGGGTTTTTTTTGGCCACACTCTGTGGCATGTGAGATCTTAGTTCCCCATCCAGGGACCAAATCTGCACCCCATGCACTGGAAGGCAGAGTCCTAACCACTAGACTGCCAGGGAAAGTGTTAGTCACTCAGGCATATCCAACTCTGCGACCTCATGGATTGTAGCCCACCAGGCTCCTCTGTCCATGGAATTATCCAGGCAAGAACACTGGAGTGGGTAGCCATTTCCTTCTCCAGGAGATCTTCCCGACCCAGGGACTGAACTCGTGTTTCCTGCACTGGCAGGCACCCTTTCCCATATATTTCGGTTTTCTTTAAATAGTCAAGTTTTCCCAGGATGTTTCTCCTCATGCCTTCCTTTCTCTGGCTTAGCATCTCTCCTGCACGCACGCACCATGGCAGGACTGTAAACCAGCCCTTACTTGAGACAGTGCCATCTGAGAAGATGTGGCAGAAGGAGGGTGCACACACACAGCTCTTCCTCTCCTAGGCAGACACACATGTGCAGAGAGGAAAGCAAAAAAAGTGCTCACTGTCACACTGGGGAGGCTGCAAGTTAATGGAAACATCCAAACCATCATCAGCTGGAGAACATAAGCACATGTTCACACTCTGTGACATTACTTGGCAGTTAACAATGAATGTACTAAAATTTTATATTTATCAACATGAACAGAAACTCTAACGTATGAATAAAACCAATACAAAGTGGGATGTACCAAGGGCTTCAGGTATAGCTGTAATGATGTCTTTAAGATCTGAAATAAACATCATATGAAAGTTTAGTTAGCTTTGTGGTGGGTGCACAGTTATTGCTATAGTCTTTATCCTTGCTTATTTTAAATGTGTTACAATTAAAAAAACAAACCAACTCTGATCCCTCATGCTACACCTTTCTCATCTGGTCCTTCTCCTCCAGCATCCTGCCTCCATTGTTCCCCAACTTCTGAGCAATTGAAAATACTTCCAAGGGAAAAGTTCTGGTCAGATTCAGGGCCACTCAGAGTTGGAAGTCCTCAAAAACTTTTTAAACGCATACAGTGCTATACTCCTTGGGCTCCACAAAATCGAATTTCCTATATCCAGCTTTACTGGTACCAAGAGCAATTCATCAAGAGCCTGTTAATCCTGAGAGCAGGTACAGACTCTGGGCAGTATGCCAAACCAGGGTTCTACCTCTTTCTTTCATTAACCGTGTTTGAGTAACTTATCCTCTTTGAGCCTACTTTCTCATCTGCTAAATGGCGATGATAATACCAAGCAAAGTCACTGCGGTCACTAGAGATAATTAGATAGATGAAAACATTCAGTTCCTTACCACTAATTATTACTCCAGCACAAACATTTTAACACAGCAAGATCACCTTTACCTCAATTTAGTGACAAATGATAGCAGAGAAGTCCCCAGAGAACAAATCACAAAGATAACCAATTCATTCCTTCAACATCTACTGAGGACTTACTGAGTGCCACACGTTTCTAATTATACTTATTTTTATTTATGATTTGGCTGCTCGGCATGTGGGATCTTAGTTCCCAGACCAGGGATCAAACCCAGACCCTCTGCAGTGGAAGCACAGAGTCCCAACCACTGAACCATCAGGGAAGTGCCACCAGACATTTCTGATAACGGAGTGACAGACCACAGACCTTTTCCTCAGAGAACTCACAGAAATAAAAGGTCCAGATTTCAAGCAATCCTGTTTAGGAGAAGCTTCAGAAACTAGAACCTACTTTAGAACTTCTAATCATCCAATTTGCCTCTTTGCTCTATCCGTAAAACTCCCTTCTGCACTGACTAAGCACACAAAGGTAGACAAAGAAGTTAGAACTCAGGGTAACTGGAATTGGGAGGTTAGCAGACTGAACAGTCTGTTTCAGTGTGAGTGTTACTGTACAACATAAAAGTACATGGGGCAATAACTAAACTGTGAAGATTTTATCCATTCTTTCAACATCCTTCAGTTCAGTTCAGTTCAGTTCAGTCGCTCAGTCACGTCCGACTCTTTGCGACCCCATGAATCGCAGCACGCCAGGCCTCCCTGTCCATCACCAACTCCCGGAGTTCACTCAGACTTGCGTCCATCGAGTCAGTGATGCCATCCAGCCATCTCATCCTTGGTCGTCCCCTTCTCCTCCTACCCCCAATCCCTCCCAGCATCAGAGTCTTTTCCAATGAGTCAACTCTTCGCATGAGGTGGCCAAAGTACTGGAGTTTCAGCTTCAGCATCATTCCTTCCGAAGAAATCCCAGGGCTGATCTCCTTCAGAATGGACTGGTTGGATCTCCTTGCAGTCAGGCCTCCCTGTCCCTCACCATCTTCTGAAGTTTGCCCAAGTTCATGTCCATTCATTGGTGATGCCAACCAGCCACCTCATCCTCTGATGCTCTCTTCTCCTTCTGCCCTCAATCTTTCCCGGCATCAGGGACTTTCCAAAGAGTCAACTGTTCGTATCAGATGACCAAAATACTAGAACTTCAGCTTCAGAATCAGTCCTTCCAACAAGTATTCAGGGTTGATTTCCCTTGACTGGTTTGATTTCCTTGAGGTCCAAGAGACTCGCAGGAGTCTTCTCCAGCACCACATTTTGAAGGCCTCAATTCTCTGGCATTCTGCCTCTTTTAGGGTCCAGGTCTCAGAACCATACATGACCAGTGGGAAGACCACAGCCTTGACTATACGGACCTTTGTTGGCAGAGTAATGTCTCAACACACTGTCTAGGTGTTGAGCTATGACACACTGTCATAGCTTTCCTGCCAAGAAGCAATCATCTTCTGATTTCATGGCTGTAGTCACCATCTGCAAAGATTTCAGAGCCCAGGAAGAGGAAATCTGTCATTACGTCCACCTTTTCCCCTTCTATTTGCATGAATCAGTAATGGGGCCAGATACCATGATTTCAGATTTTTAACTAATATTTAATTTTAAGCTGGCTCTTTCACTCTCTCCTTCACTCTCTTCAAGAGACTCTTTAGTTCCTCTTCGCTTTCTGCCATCAGAGTGGTATCATCCACGTATCTGAGGTTGTTGATGTTTCTCCCGCCTATCTTGATTCCAGCTTGTAACTCATCCAGCCCAGCATTTCTCATGATGTGCTCAGCATATAGGTTACAAACAGGGTGAGAGCTGACAGCCCTGTCGTACACTTTACTCGATCTTGAACCAATCAGCTGTTCCATGCAGGGTTCTAACTTGCTTCTTGACCTGCACACGGGTTTCTCAGGTAAGATGCAGGAGGATGGAATGGAGAAGGGGAGAATGGCAAACCACTCCATTATACCTGCCATGAGAACCTCATGAACTGTATAAAAGGACAAAAAGATAGGACACTGAAAGATGAGTCCCCAGGCTGGAAGGTGTTCAATATGCTCTGGAGAACAGCAGAGAACTACTAACTGCCCCAGAAAGAATGAAGCATCTGGGCCAAAGTGGAAATGACGCTCAGCTGTGATGTGGTCATGAAAGTAAAATCCGATGCTGCAAACAGCAGTACTGCATGGGAACGTGGAATGTTAGGTCCATGAATCAAGGTAAACTGGATGTGGTCAAGCAGGAGATGGTAAGAACAAACACTGACATCCGAGAAATCAGTGAACTAAAACTGGACGGGAATGGGCAAATTTAATTCAGATGACCATAATTATATCTACTACTGTGGGCAAGAATCCCATAGAATAAACAGAGTAGCCCTCATAATCAATAAGAGTCCAAAATGCAGTACTCGGGTGCAACCTCAAAAATGACAGAATGATCTTGGTCCATTTCTAAGGCAAGTCATTAAACATCACAGTAGTTCAAGTCTATGCCCCAACCACCGATGCTAAAGAAGCTGAAGTTGATCGGTTCTATGAACAGGAGGTCTAGAAGACCTCCTAGAATTAACACCAAAAAAAGATGTCCTATTCATCACTGGGGACTGGAATACAAAAGTAGGAAATCAAGAGGCACCTGGAGTAACTGGTAAGTTTGGCCTTGAAAAACAAAATGGTACCAAGTAAGAATGTTCTAAAAACAAATTTTTTAAAGCAGGTAGTGGGTCTTCCCTGGCGATCCAGTTAAGATTCTGTTGACACTGCAAGGGGGCACAAGTTCAATCCCTGATCAAGGAACTAGGATCCTGCAGTGCCACGCAGCATGGCCAAAAAATAAATAAATAAAACTAATGCTTATCGCCCAAACCTGCCTATTGAAAAATTTCAGGCTTTAAAAGTAATTTGAGAACAGCAATGATAAATTCTTTAACTTCAGTTATAATTCACTTATAGACAATTTCACAATTCTACAGTATGAAAAAAAAATGCTGTAATGAACCCAGGATTCTACAAACATGTAAGTATTTTTAGTCTATCAGGCACCTAAAGGGTTGTTATAGTTTAGTAGTATGTATGAGGCTCCCTGGTGGCTCAGCTGGTAAAGAATTCGCCTACAATGCAGGAGACCTGGGTACAATCCCTGGGTTGGGAAGAAGCCCTACAGAAGGTAAAGGCTACCTACTCCAGTATACTGGCCTGGAGAATTCCATGGACTGTATACTCCATGGGGGTCACAAAGAGTCAGACATGACTGAGTGACTTTCACTTTCACGACAAAAGGAGTTTCCCTGGTGGCTCAGACGGTAAAGAATCTCTCTGCAATGCAGGAGACCTGGGTTCAATCCCTGGGTCAGCAAGATCCCCTGAAAGAGGGCATCGCAACCCACTCCAGTATATTTGTCTGGAGAATCCCATGGACAGAGGAACCTAGTGGGCTACAGTCCATGGGGTCACAATAAGCTGGACACGACCAAGACACTAACACACACATGACAAAAGGCTATAGAGCTAAACGACAGTGCTTGTCTTTCAGGGGACTATGATTATCAATAAATCCTACTAAATGCTAGTGGGGGTACTATGCAAGCAACAGTTTATATTACTCTACACAGCTCAATGATAGCATTCTGAAAGAGCTCCATTAAGGGCCACAACATTTCTGAAGATCTAATTAAAGACGTTGCCTCATAAATGTTTAGAAGTCTAGACATGGATTTGCTTTATTGTCAAGTGGCTGTTTTAATGAAAAGGTCATAGAATCAATAAAAATAAAATTGTTGCTATATTTACTCACGTCTCCTTTGAAGAAAATGGGCAATAAAAAGGTAATGGGTGATACTTAGAGTACTACAGCTATTTAAAGAAACTATTTTAAAAGCTTTCCAAAGGGACCACAGGGTGCAAATGATTTACAGTATTTGAGAATTTAACATTTTCCAGGCAGAGAGTTAAACAACACAAAGACAATATTGGTGACCTATTATTTCTGTATTAATCCCAGAGGATAAAAAACAAAGGAAAATCAAGTGGCTTGATTTTCACATTCTCTAAATAAGAAATGAAAAAACAGGGTAATCATATTTTGGGAACTATCTAAACAGAAAAAGGAAATCTAAGAGAATATGGACATAACAGGTTACAAAGGTTTTCTCTGGGACATGAGATACCAAGGGAGGGGAAAAACTTTTTTTTTTAAACATATCTATTTCTACAATGAAAGAGTAGTCTTTTTTTAAATTGAGACATAATTGATACATAACATTACATTAGTCGCAGTTATGCAACGTATTGGGCTTCCCCTGGCTCAATGGTAAAGAATAAGCCCACCAATGCAGGAGATGCCGGTTCAAGCCCTGAAGTCAGGAAGATCCTCTGGGAATGGCAAAAACCCACTCCAGTATTCTTGCCTGGAGAATCCCATGGACAGAAGAGCCTGGTGAGCCACACTCCATGGGGTCGCAAAAGAGTTGGACATGATTTAGTGACTAAACAAGAAGACAACACGTCGGTTGAATGTCTGTGTATACTGAGAAATGAGCACTGCGCTGAGTCTTGTTGACATCCATCACAGTTAAGCAAGTTTTTTTCTTTTGATGAGACCTTTTAAGATCTACTCCCTTCACAATCTTCAGATATACAATACAGTATTATTAACTCTAATCACTATGCTGTATACTACATCTCCACAACTTACTTACTTTATAACTGGATATTTGCACCTGTTTGAACATTGGAGAAGGAACTGGCAACCCACTCCAGTGTTCTTGCCTGGAGAATTCCAGGGACGGGGGGAGCCTGGTGGGCTGCCGTCTATGGGGCAGCACAGAGTCGGACACGACTGAAGTGACTTAGCAGTAGCAGCAGAATATTTCTAACAATGAGGAATCTACCGCTTCTTGGAGTGGTCCACACCATCCATCAGATAGATTCAACAGCTGTGGTATTAGAATTGCTCCTTAAATATCCCTCCTGAAGACCATACTAGGAACTACCAAGAGAAGTTTTGCAGCTCTAGCTGCTACAAAGGGTCACGAGGGCTCAGAAATGGTAACTCTGCTGACTATTTTCATGGGTTAAGCAGAGATAATCACTCCCCTTTGACAGCTGCAGCCTTTAGGAATGAAACAAAATATCTTTATCTGCATTCAAAAAGAACGCATGTATGCTGTAAGACAAACTTGTCTTCTAAATCTCATTGAGACGATTAAACTGTAATTAAAGAAATATAAACTATAATCTAATTAACTGCAACGAATCACATCTCACAAGGGAAGGTCGTCATTATTCACAAGCGCTAGTAGTTGGGATAGGTCTTTAAAAGCAGCAGAGAGAAAGAACATCAATATCCCATAAGTTTCAGAGCAGGAACCCTGACTGGCCCTAGGACAGAGTCCTAGCCCTGGTGAGTGTGGAGGGGAGGGAACTGACATTTACTTCCTTGAATCCACCTACATCGGTGCAAGGTGGCTCCCTCTGAATAAATGAAGCAGCTGAGATTCAAAAAGGTTTCACTGCTGGTACAGTAAATCCAAGACTCAAAACCAGGTCTACTGAAGCCCAATGCTTGAGTCTATCCAGCTCTGTGGGTGCATGACTTCAGGGAGGATCACCCAACCCCCCAGATCCCGATACTATATTCCCTACAGAAATTTCTAATACTGCTTTTCGCAAAGAGATTTGCACTAAGAAAAGAAATGAGAGACTCTGGCTCACCTGGCAGTACTGTAACTGTTCCAATAAACAGGAATAATGAGTAATTACAGCAATAGTGGGAACAACTGCCAACACTAACTGAGCCTTCACCGTTCCAAGCACTTCTCATTCTACAGTCAATCCTCAGTGATCTCATCTAATCCATGATTTTAAATGCCATCTGTTGCCGTGCTGTGCTAAATCACTTCAGTTGTGTCTGATGATCTGCAACCCCAGGGACGGCAGGCTGCCAGGCTCCTCTGTCTATGAGATTCTCCAGGCAAGAATACTGGAGTGGGTTGTCATTTCCTCCTCCAGGGTATCTTTCTGACCCAGGGATCGAACTCACGTCTCCTGTCTCCGGCACTGGCAAGCAGGTTCTTTACCACTTAGCAGTTAGTTCAGTTGCTCAGTCGTGTCCGACTCTTTGCGACCCCATGGACTGCAGCACGCCAGCTTCCCTGTCCATCACCAACTCCAGGAGCTTGCTCAAACTCATGTCCATTGCATGAGTGATGCCATCCATCTCATCTTCTTTCTTACCACCAACACCATCGATATACCCATCTGTTGCCAATGACCCCTAAATCCACAGCTTGAACCTGGACCTCTTCCCTGAACTCCAGATTGATTGTTTTTTTCAACTACCTTCCCCAAATCTCACTTGGATATCTGAAATTCAAACTCCTGTTTCTAGCCCTTAATCCTGCTCCTCCCACACTATCCCATCTCAGCCAGGTGGCAGCTCCATCCTTCCAAGATGCTCAGGCCGAAAGCCTTAGAGTCCTCTTCTACTCCTCTTGCTCTCACACTCCAAATCCCACCAATTCATCAGCAAATGCTGTCAGCCCTATCTTCAAAATACATCCAGAATCTAATCACTTCTCACCATCTGCCACTGCTCCAAGCACTCCAAATCTACTCAATGCATTGATTAATGAATAACCTGAATCACATCATTTCAATCCTCAAAATAACCCCATGAAACAAGTGCTCTTACTTCCTCCATTTCACAAAGGCACATAAGGTTAAGTATAAACTAAGAAACTATAGTTTATCAATCAGGTCTTTTTCCTTTTTTTGGTTCAGAGTCAGATCCCCAGAGCCTGATCTTCTGGTCAAAGGGATCTGATTAGCTTACAGACTTACAACGACTTGGTGCCAGCCAAGGCCCAGGGCAGGAGTCAGCCAGCCTCCTGGAGCACGGCAGCACCACCACCAGTCTGACCACGAGCGCCTCTCTGAAATCCCACCCAGGTCCCTATGCCAGGATTCCCACTAGTCTTCAAACTACATGTGTTAGTCTCTTTTTACTCAGTATTAGCTCCACACTTTTTTTAAGACTTAAAAAAAGGAACTTGTTGGAAGGTCACATAATGAATCACTGAAAATCAAGTTAAGAAATGAAGCCCTCACGTGCATACCCAGAAGACAAAGAACCCTTTTCTGTATTAAAGAATTCTGTCTTTGAAAAGCATCCGTGTTTTTGAAAGTGGAGTCCCCTGGGAAGGGTCCATTGAGGTTCCAGAAGGGCCTCTGAGGACAATATTACTGACTTTCCATGTGACAGAGGACCGGATACAGCAAGATAAGGGTGGGCTGGCCGCCACCCTTCTTCTGACCCCTACCTCCACCACAGCCAATAATGAAAATTAAATGAGTTAATAAATGTGAAAATCAAAAGCTGTATGCAAAAATAGCCCTTATTGTAAAAAGAATAGCTTTTTTGTGCATGTGGAGGAGTTACATGGGGTGAGCTTTAAGGATAGAAAATTTAAGAACCACCAAAGAAGGGAGGTCTTTTCAGAGCTAAACACAGGATAGCCTTAAAAAGTTTATCTGAGCAAAAGAAAGGCTTACCTATCTGTGTATTTTCAAAACAGGGGTTATTTGTTAGAATTGGTACTTTCGGGGAATTTATCTGACTACAAGGATCTAAGTGACTTTAAGCTTAGGGAAAAAAAAATCAGAATATTCACCAAACTCTTAATGATAACTGCTCGGTGGTGGGAGCAAAAGGGGCATTCATTCTCTACACTCTACTCTTCTGTAATGTCTGCAGTTCATAATAAGCATGAATTAATTTCTGTGGAAAAATTAGGGGGAAAAAAACACTCCTCTATCCTCACATTAACAGACATAAGTTTCCAAAGAATAGTGTATTTAGCTCTTAAGATATTTAGTTGTTAATAAAATTTACTTTATGGTGTTTCAACTTCCATTGTTAACTAATTTCTCTAAAACTCACCAGTTTTAGAAATGCTGGGTCAAAGGAAGTTCTAATATCACTCTAGAAACACAACAGTTACATTGTATGCTGTGCAAATAAGAAAAAATATCACCTTGAGGGAATCTATTGAAATAGCAAGGAGAGCAGAAGTGGGAGCAAACAACGCCAGCCCCTCCCGAGGCCAGTCTGGAAGGCATCGTAACGCCATCAGCAAGCACTTGCTGGACGCCATATGTGCAAGCACCGTGCCAGGCTCTGCTCTCGGCCCTAAGGAGCTCTCAGCGTGGCGGGAAGACAGCACGCACAGACGACACCGCAAGGCAGCATCTGCTATGATGGCAAATACACAGCACTGCAGAGCAGGGAGAGACAGGACTCGGAAATTCCCGCCTAAACCCAAGTCCTTTGAAAGCAGAAGTAGGTATCACCTGTATGTTCCCACAGCCTAGCACGAGAAATATGTTTTAAACATGTTTTAAGTCAATAGGTACATGGAACCAAAGTGCACTTGGAGAGGAAAAGGTGTGACATCCCAAGCTAGAGGAATGGTGGTGGCATGAAAGATGGGCATGACCCAAATGGGCATCATCAGTTATTTACAAAAAAATAGTGTAAAGGAACTGAGGAACAGAAAGTTGGAAGACTCGACTCACTCAAGTTGGGGAGCTGAAACTATCTTTAAGCCAACAGGAAACCCAAAAGGATTTCAATGGTGCAAAGACAACCTGTTTATGTACCTGTCTTCCTTACTTGATTCCTTAAGGGGGGCAACTGCATCTGTAAGAATTTTGGTTTCCCGGCAGCGCCTGGCACATGAAAGGTATTCAAATAAATGTGGGGAAAAGGAAGGGAAGACTGATTAGCTGGAAACATTATGCATGTGCCATAACATGGAAGGTTCTCGAAGAGTAAAAGATCAGACATTAAGGCCAGAGGTGTTTTCTAATCCATCTCATGATATACTCAGGCCCAATACAGTGATTCTCCAAAGGCTCCCCGCCTTGTTTCAAGTTCAATCAACAAAAATCCTCTTGTATTCCACCATGAGTCTATCTCCATGTAGGAATCCGGAGCAAGGGGAGGTTTAGGGGAATAGTAATAAAACCAGGAAATCCTGCCATTCCAGTGCAAGTTGTCTGAGAGCAGTCATGTTTTTGTGTCTCGTTCTTGACCTATTTCTGCCCAGGGCCATAGGAGCACAGGAGGAGGTAATCACAGTGAGTTTCAGTACATGATAGCGCCCCCTTTTCCATATTGACTCTTCACAAGTGCTTTCTGTCTCCAAACAGTTCATATTTCCCGCACTGTAATCAGTGTTTCTACTGGGCTTCATATTTTTCAAAGTCCGCCCCCTCCCAGTTCATGACTAAGTTATTTATTTAAGCCATCTCCTGCCATAAGCCAAAGGACAGAAGATTAGTATAACGGTCATTAAGTATAATGGTGGTCACTGGATACAGAAAGTATATGGGACCTTAAGCTCACATTCATGGCAAATAGATGGGGAAACAGTGAAAGACTATTTTTTGGGGCTCCTAAATCACTACAGATGGTGACTGCAGCCACAAAAGTAAGACGTTTTCTCCTTGGAAGAAGAGCTATGACCAACCTAGACAGCATATTAAAAAGCAGAGACATTACTTTGCCAACAAAGGTCCGTCTAGTCAAGGCTGTGGTTTTTCCTGTGGTCATGTATGGATGTGAGAGTTGGACTGTGAAGAAAGCTGAGCGCCAAAGAATTGATGCTTTTGAACTATGGTGTTGGAGAAGACTCTTGAGAGTCCCTTGGACTGCAAGGAGATCCAACCAGTCCATTCTTAAGGAGATCAGTCCTGAATGTTCATTGGAAGGACTGATGTTGAAGCTGAAACTCCAATACTTTGGCCACCTGATGTGAAGAACTGACTCATTTGAAAAGACCCTGATGCTGGGAAAGACTGAAGGCGGGAGAAGGAGACGACAGAGGATGAGATGGTTGCATGGCATCACCGACTCGGTGGACATGAGTTTGGGTAAATTCCGGGAGTTGGTGATGGACAGGGAGGCCTGGTGTGCTGCAGTCCATGGGGTCGCAAAGAGTTGGACACGACTGAGCCACTGAACTGAACTGAAGCTCACCTTCTTATATCCAGGGATCAAAGCTTTTTGTATCTATCTCATTTGATCTTCTTCTCTACCTTGTGAGCATGACAGATCCTACTCCCCCCATTCTTGGAGATGAAAAAGCCTGAATCCCTAGATTGAAGGAACCCAGGCAAAGTGACACAATTACAGCATCAATAATGAACCGCACAGGTGGCAAAAGCTCCTGTTGCTGCCTCTTGTGGGCAGTCTTGTAACAGTTTCATACTGAGGGTGGAGTCAGCGCCCTACAGTTCTCAATGCTGAGAACATTAGAAATGATAATCCTTATTAAATGGATATTAAAGTTGGAAGATATTATCAAACAACACAAGCTCTCTTCCTAGAAAGACCATAAAATTAACATAATAGTTTTCATGAGGAAAAAAAATGTCAACTTCAACATTTCCTCATTATCTTCCAAAATATATTGTTAGAATATAAGACAACATAAAAGTAAGTTACAAGTATTATTAAACAATCGATTGTGTGAGCTATTTCTAAAAGCGCTTTAGCATAAACTATAGTACAAAGAAATTTACTAAACAAATGTCAGAAAAGCATACAAACGAGAGTGAGTGAGTGAAGTTGCTCAGTCTTTGCAACCCCGTGGACTGTAGAAAACCCACCAGGCTCCTCCGTGCATGGGATTCTCTAGGCAAGAATACTGGAGTGGGTTGCCATTTCCTTCTCCAGGGGATCTTCCTGACCCAGGGATCGAACCCAGGTCTCCTGCATTGCAGGCAGATGCTTCTGAGCCACCAGGGAAACCCATACAAAGAAGATTCCATTGTTAAACTGAATCAATATCTTTTATCATTTTGATTTTCAATGAAATGAGTATCTGCTACTTGAAAAAAATACTACTGATAGGATCAAGGATTTTTCTGCTTCATTCAGATTTTCTAATGCAGATTAAGTTTGAGACCTCTTTTCTCTTGGTCTTATTCAAAATACTGCCAAAAATTCTGTACTCTAAGGTAAAATTCCAGCTCCTACATATTGTCTTTACCAACTTCCACACTACCACAGTTCTTAAACAGAATCTTAAAAAAAAATTATAATCCCAGGGGCAGTCCAGTGGTTTGGACTCAGTGTTTCCAGTGCAAGGAGTGCATGTTCTATCCCTGGTTGGGGAACTAAGATCCCAAATGCCACACAGCAACTAAGCACACACAGCAATTAAGACCTGATGCAACCAAATAAGTAAATAATATTTAAGAAAAAAATAAAAGAAAATTGCTTTGGACTTCCCTGGTGATCCAGGGGCTAAGACTTCACACTCCCCCTGCTGAAAGCCCAGGTTTGATCCCTGGTTGGGGAACTGGATCCTGAATGCTGCAACTAAGACCCAGCACAGGCAAACACATAAATAACAATAAAAAACACTCCGAGCTTCCACTGCAGGGGCCGCAGGTTCAATCCCTGGTTGGGGAAGTTCCACAAACAACAAAAAAAAGAAAGTTATTATTACAGTTCAGTTCCTGGAAGACAATTTGCAAAAGCTGGGGAAGTGGCCACTTACTTATTGCTTTGTTATTTACCAGTTTTCATGCAAAGATGGGCTCGATAAAGGACAGAAATGGTCTGGACCTAACAGAAGCAGAAGATATTAAGAAGAGGTGGCAAGAATACACGGAAGAACTGTACAAAAAAGATCTTCACGACCCAGATAATCATGATGATGTGATGACTAATCTAGAGCCGGGCATCCTGGAATGTGAAGTCAAGTGGGCCTTAGAAAGCATCACTATGAACAAAACTAGTGGAGGTGATGGAATTTCAGTTGAGCTGTTTCCAATCCTGAAAGATGATGCTGCAAAAGTGATGCACTCAATATGCCAGCAAATCTGGAAAACTCAGCAGTGGCCACAGGACTGGAAAAGGTCAGTTTTCATTCCAATCCCAAAGAAAGGCAATGCCAATGAATGCTCAAACTACCGCACAATTGCACTCATCTCACATGCTAGTAAAATAATGCTCAAAATTCTCCAAGCCAGACTTCAGCAATATGTGAACCGTGAACTCCCTGATGTTCAAGCTGGTTTTAGGAAAGGCAGAGGAACCAGAGATCAAATTGCCAACATCCGCTGGATCATGGAAAAAGCAAGAGAGTTCCAGAAAAACATCTATTTCTGCTTTATTGACTATGCCAAAGCCTTTGACTGTGTGGATCACAAGAAACTGTGGAAAATTCTGAAAGAGATGGGAATACCAGACCACCTAACCTGCCTCTTGAGAAATCTGTATGCAGGTCAGGAAGCAACAGTTAGAACTGGACATGGAACAACAGACTGGTTCCAAATAGGAAAAGGAGTACGTCAAGGCTGTATATTGTCACCCTGCTTATTTAACTTCTATGCAGAGTACATCATGAGAAACGCTGGACTGGAAGAAACACAAGCTGGAATCAAGATTGCTGAAAGTAATGCTCAAAATTCTCCAAGCCAGACTTCAGCAATATGTGAACCGTGAACTCCCTGATGTTCAAGCTGGTTTTAGAAAAGGCAGAGGAACCAGAGATCAAATTGCCAACATCCGCTGGATCATGGAAAAAGCAAGAGAGTTCCAGAAAAACATCTATTTCTGCTTTATTGACTATGCCAAAGCCTTTGACTGTGTGGATCACAGTAAACTGTGGAAAATTCTGAAAGAGATGGGAATACCAGACCACCTGACCTGCCTCTTGAGAAATCTGTATGCAGGTCAGGAAGCAACAGTTAGAACTGGACATGGAACAACAGACTGGTTCCAAATAGGAAAAGGAGTACGTCAAGGCTGTATATTGTCACCCTGCTTATTTAACTTATATGCAGAGTACATCATGAGAAATGCTGGACTGGAAGAACACAAGCTGGAATCAAGATTGCTGGGAGAAATATCAATAACCTCAGATATGCAGATGACACCACCCTTATGGCAGAAAGTGAGGAGGAGCTAAAAAGCCTCTTGTTGAAAGTGAAAGAGGAGAGTGGAAAAGTTGGCTTAAAGCTCAACATTCAGAAAACGAAGATCATGGCATCTGGCCCCATCACTTCATGGGAAATAGATGGGGAAATAGTAGAAACAGTGTCAGACCTTTTTTGGGGGGGCGCCAAAATCACTGCAGATGGTGACTGCAGCCATGAAATTAAAAGGCACTTACTCCTTGGAAGAAAAGTTATGACCAACCTAGATAGTATATTCAAAAGCAGAGACATTACTTTGCCGACTAAGGTCCGTCTAGTCAAGGCTATGGTTTTTCCTGTGGTCATGTATGGATGTGAGAGTTGGACTGTGAAGAAGGCTGAGCGCAGAAGAATTGATGCTTTTGAACTGTGGTGTTGGAGAAGACTCTTGAGAGTCCCTTGGACTGCAAGGCGATCCAACCAGTCCATTCTGAAGGAGATCAATCCTGGGATTTCTTTGGAAGGAATGATGCTAAAGCTGAAGCTCCAGTACTTTGGCCACCTCCTGCAAAGAGCTGACTCATTGGAAAAGACCTTGATGCTGGGAGGGATTGGGGGCAGGAGGAGAAGGGGACGACAGAGGATGAGATGGCTGGATGGCATCACGGACTCAATGGACGTGAGTCTGAATGAACTCCAGGAGTTGGTGATGGACAGGGAGGCTTGGCATGCTACGATTCATGGGGTCGCAAAGAGTCGGACACAACTGAGCAACTGAACTGAACTGAACTGAATGATAACTTTATTGGATAAACTGCTCTTGGGTGACAGTTTTTAGTCTATTAGTATTTTGAAAATGTCATTCTACTCCCTCATGTCCTGTAGGGTTTCTGATGATAACTTATGGGCATTTCTTTGTAGGTTACCATTCTTTTTTTTTTTCTGTCTTTAAAATTCTGTCTTTGTCAATGAATTTTGAAATTTTAATATAATGTCTTGGATAAGATCATTTTGCATTGAAGTAATTAGGTGTTCTCTTAGCTTCATGGACTTGTATATTCAATTCCATCTGCAGGTTTGGGAAGTTCTCAACTAGTAGTTTTTTAAATAATCTGTCAGCTCCCTTCTCCCTGTCTTCTTCTTCTGGGAAGCCCATTATACTAATAATACTCTTTCTAAGAGTCAAATAGATTTCATAAATTTTTTAAATTTTTAAATAGTTTTCTTTCCCTTTCTCCTTATACCATTTCTAAATTTCTACATTTAAGTTCAGTAATTCTTTTCTCCATATAATCTTTTGTCAGTGCTTTCTACTGCTTCCTTCATTTCATTTATTGAGTACCTCAGCTCCAGAATTTCCATTTGTTTCTTTTTCAGTATTTCATTCTCTTTGGTAAAGCATTCCTTTTGTTCATTACTTTTATTCCTGAACTCATTAGACTATCTTTCTGAGCTTTTTCTTTTATCACATTGACTTTCTTCCTGACAGCTATTTTGGATTCTCTATCAGAAGATTGCAATAATCTGTGATTTAAAGTTTGGTTTCTGGTGAATTGTCGCTTTCTGTTTGTGTTACTTTGATTCTTCATGTTGTTTGATGAGTTGTTCCTCTGTCAATGCATTTGAAATTAAATAATAGGTTAGAAATTAGAATCCTTTCTTTTGTTTTCCAGTGGGTGTGATAGATAACATAAGCTTTTGGTTCCCCTTACTTGAGCAGTCTCTGGTTATATTTGAGAATTGACTCCTCCAGCCTCCACTCTCTCTGTAAGAGATGTGTCTCAGTGTGTTCATTGTTGCTTCTGATGCCTCTGGGGTCTCTTCTGCCTTGCTTCTACCTGAGATACTCTCATCACTGGGTTGGTGGATTTTCCCCTTGCATCTGGGGCTTCCTAAGACATAGGGTCCACTATGGGTGGAGGGAGGTAGTGGGGAGCACAACCAAGTTCCCACGGGCACCTCTACTGTGTCCAGGGCTGTCAGTTTCTAAGGCTCCAGAGTGGCCTGGGGTTGCTGTGCCTTCATGACTGCAGGGACAGGGTCCCGGGTCCTGCTGGTGCTGCTGCCCAGGTACCTGTGGTCATGGGTGTCAGTCAGGTCGAGAAGCCAAAGATGTGTGTTCTGCTTCCCTGGCTGCTACTGGATTCTGAAGCTGTGGGTTCAGATACCACTGCCAGGGGTGCAGAATTGCAGACACTGCTTTTCCCTCAGTTATACCCCCTCTGCGGAGAAGGCGATGGCACCCCACTCCAGCACTCGTGCCTGGAAAATCCCATGGACGGAGGAGCCTGGAGGGCTGCAGACCATGGGGTCGCTAAAAGTCGGAAACGACTGAGCGACTTTACTTTCACTTTTCACTTTCTTGCATTGGAGAAGGAAATGGCAACCCACTCCAGTGTTCTTGCCTGGAGAATCCCAGGGACGGAGGAGCCTGGTGGGCTGCCGTCTATGGGGTCGCACAGAGTCGGACACGACTGAAGTGACTTAGCAGCAGCATACCCCCTCTGTGTGTTCCAGTCCACCCACCATTAGGTGTAGAGATGTCTGTTCAGGATTATACTGGCATCCTATTATGCTGGGGATGTTTTACTGGTTATGGATTCAAGAGGAGAGACAGAAGTAGCTTTTCACCATAGTTCTGTATGACATAAATCTTAGTTCAGATTAATTTTAAATATTGATGGTAATGGTTATGAAACAGTAAAACATTTTGCAGTGTATTTGGTATAGGTATTCAATTTAGAATGTCTTATGATTATTTAATTTTTTGTTGAAGGTTTGTGGAACTAACTTGAGTACTAACACTAAATATAAATAACCTGCTAGATCAAAATAACCCACCACCTCCAAGACTTAAAAAGGACAGGTTGGTTTGTGTACTTATGGGCACTAAATTTTCAACCAGAACTGCCTATATCATTAGCTGAAAAGTTATAGTCTTACTAAGGTGTTTCTGACACTTTCTTCTGTGAGGCCATATATTGTTCATTTCCTTCAAACTTGTTTTTATTTCACTGTATTATTTTAAAAGTTTGATTATATTGTATCTACTTTGCTTCAACAAGGACCTGTAGCATGCACCAACTTTCACATATCATCACTGCAGTGAAAAACCTTTTAAATATTAAGCACATGTTCATTTCCAACTTCTGCAAGCTGTCAAACATAGTTAGTGAAATCCATATTTTTATTTACATCTCTCTCAAAGCAAGGCAACTTGTGTGTTCTTTTCACAGGATATGGTCTAACTCTAGCTACTATCTCCCTCAGGTAGCTGGAACTTCCACTGGGCATATAAGTATAGAAGGAAATCACAGCAAAAGAGACAGGAGAAAGAAACCCAAAGAAAGAAGGTGACTCCTCTTATGTGATGGTATAATAAATTTTCCAAGGAACAGAAAAGGCATTTTCACATCTGGGAAGTTATCTTTGGGACGGAGAAAAAGGAGATGACTGATATCATGAGATGTCATCTGGTAGGTGAAAGACAAGTCTTAGAGGGTGTAGGGGGAGTTCTGTGACTCAAGACTCCGTGACTGCAAGCTTTAGTTGAATGTTCTGAAAATCCTGCACCAAGACAGAAACAGCCCTTTTTCTCCACTTCATGGTAGACTTCTGCCTCTGACTTTTAGAAATCATTTTTTATTTTAATCCTCAACTATCACTAGAATGTAAGACCCGTTTCTCAAGAGAAAAGTTACTTCAGGGTGATATTTCTACCTTTAACTCTGGTTTAAAAGGACTTTAAGTCATATCTTTATTTAATTTACAGTTTGGAAGTTCAATAGCAAAGAATTCTTACTATTGATTTAAAGCTTTTCCAGGTAATCCTCATGATGAGAGGAGTTCAGTCAATGACTGTTTTAGAAAGGTGAGCAGCTTTAAGTTGCTTCTTAAAGGAAAAGCAGGGACAATATAAATCTCAAAGAGTTGTTAAAATCATGTAGAAGCATCAGTATGCTATAAAATTGAGATTGATAATGTAACTCGTAAGGTATATAAAAATAAGGTATCTGATAAGAAACAGAATGTTCAAATTTAAAGAGTGATGTAGTACACATTTTTCTATGTGTAGAATCATTTATTATGGTTTTTAAAAAGTTGAAATTTGACCTCAAAATTCCAAAAGACTTTATCTCCCTATTTCCTACAGAGATCAAAATGAACACGTTTAAAAAATAGTTCTGTCCACAGAATATCAACACATATTTGCTAAGTACATTATTCTTTTGTATTCCTAACACCAAGTGCTTCATGCTGCTGCTGCTGCTAAGTCGCTTCAGTCGTGTCTGACTCTGTGCGACCCCAGAGACAGCAGCCCACCAGGCTCTCCTGTCCCTGGGATTCTCCAGGTAAGAACACTGGAGTGGGTTGCCATTTCCTTCTCCAATGCATGAAAGTGAAAAGTGAAAGTGCAGTTGCTCAGTCGTGTCTGACTCTCCGCGACCGTATGGACTGCCTCCCACCAGGCTCCTCCGTCCATGGGATTTTCCAGGTAAGAGTACTGGAGTGGGGTGCCATTGCCTTCTCCGAAGTGCTTCATATGATCTCAATAAATAAATCTGTTGAAGAAATCAATTAAAAGTACCTTGATGAAATAATCATTTTATGAGCTGAGGAATACATGACTTGGAAGGTGTGGAGGGAATGCAAAGGATGATAGAAATAAATTCAGAGGATCAGATAACAACTATGCCTGTCTGTATGATCATGGGCATATCCATTAAAATTTCAGTGGCTCAGGTAAGCCCACTTGGTCACTATTTCTATGCTATCACAGACCAGATTGGCTTCTTGGCTTCACCTTAAATTTATCTTCAAAGGTCTCATAGTAGTGCATGGAATATCTACTATGATCTCTTGGTAAGCTCCCTTTTCCACCTTAATATGATTCTTTCTTAACTTATTCTGTCTTCTCAGTCTTCATTCCCCTCTGCACATTGCACTATAACCCAAGTCAAAGCATGCCATTTCTCAGGCTTGTAATTAAGCCTCCTTGAAAGCAAAAACAACACCCAGTTGTGGATGTGATGGGTGATGAAAGTAAAGTCTGATGCTATAAAGAGCATATTGCTTATGAATCTGGAATATTAGGTCCATGAATCAAGGCAAATTGGAAGTGGTCAAACAGGAGATGGCAAGAGTGAACATCAACAAATTAGGAATCAACGAACTAAAATGGATTGGAATGGGTGAATCTAACTCAGATGATGATTCTACTACTGTGGGCAAGAATCCCTTAGAAGAAATGGAGTAGCCATCATAGTCAACAAAAGAGTCCAAAATGCAGTACTTGGATGCTATCTCAAAAACGACAGAATGATCAGTTTGTATCCAAGGCAAATCATTCAGTATCACAGTAATCCAAGTCTATTCCTCGACCAGTAATACTAAAAAAGCTGAAGTTGAACCATTCTATGAAGACCTACAAGACTTTCTAGAACTAACATCCAAAAAGTGTGTCCTTTTCATTATAGGGGACTGGAATGCAAAAGTAGGAAGTCAAGAGCTACCTGGAGTAATAAGCAATTTGGCCTTGGAGTGTAAATTGAAGCAAGTCAAAGTCTAACAGAGTTTTGTCAAGAGAATGCACTAGTCATACCAAACACCCACTTCCAACAACACAAGAGAAGACTACACATGGACATCACCAGGTGGTCAATACAGAAATGAGATTGATTATATTCTTTGCAGCCATAGATGGAGAAGCTCTATACAGTCAGCAAAAACAAGACTGGGAGTCAACTGTGGCTCAGATCATGAACGTATTGCCAAATTCAGACTTAAATTGAAGAAAGAGGGAAAACCACTAGACCATTCAGGTATAACCTACATCAAATCTCTTATGATTATACAGTGGAAGTGACAAAGAGTTTCAAGGGATTAGATCTGATAGATAGAGTGCCTGGAGATCTATGGACAGAGGTTCATGACATTGTAGAGGAGACAGTGATCAAGAACATCCCCAAGAAGAAGAGATGTAAAAAGCCAAAATAGTTCTCTGATGAGGCCTTACAAATAGCTGAGAAAAGAAGAGAAACTAAAGGCAAAGGAGAAAAGGAAAGATATAAGCATTTGAATGCAGACTTCAAAGAATAGCAAGAAGAGATAAGAAAGTCTTCCTCAGTGATCAGTGCAGAGAAATAGAGGAAAATAATAGAATGAGAAAGACTATAGATCTCTTCAAGAAAATTAGAGATACCAAGGGAACATTTCATGCAAAGATGGGCTTGATAAAGTTCAGAAATGGTATGGACCTAACAGAACCAGAAGATATTAAAAATAGGTAGCAAGAATACACAGAAGTACTATCCAAAAATATCTTCAGGACCCAGATAACCATGATGGTGTGATCACTCACTTAAAGCCAAACATCCTGGAATGCGAAGTCAACTGGGCCTTAGGAAGCATCACTAGGAACAAAGCTAGTGGAGCTGATGGGATTCCAGTTGAGCTATTTCAAATCCTAAAAGATGATGCTGTGAAAGTGCTGCACTCAATATGCCAGAACAGCAGTGGCCACAGGACTGGAAAAGGTCAGTTTTCATCCCAATTCCAAAGACAGGCAATGCCAAAGAATGTTCACAATTGCACTCATCTCACACACTAGCAAAATAATGTTCAAAATTCTCCAAGCCAGGCTTCAACAGTACGTGGACTGTGAACTTCAAATGTTCACTCTGGATTTAGAAAAGGCAGAGGAACCAGACATCAAATTGCCAACATATGTCGGATCATCAAAAAAGCAAGAGAGCTTCAAAAAACATCTACTTTTGCTTTAATGAATACACCAAAGTCTTTGATTGTGTGGATCACAAAAAATTGTGGAAAATTCTTAAAGAAATGGGAATACTCGACCACCTGACCTGCCTCCTGGGAAATCTATATGCAGGTCAAGAAGCAACAGTTAGAACTGGACGTGGAGCAACAGACTGGTTACAGATTTTGAAAGGAGGATGGCATACTGTTATCCTGTTTGTTTAACCTATATGCAGAGTACCTCATGATAAATGCTGGACTGGATGAAGCACAAGCTGGAATCAAGACTGCTGGGAGAAATATCAATAGCTTCAGATATGCAGATGATACCACCATTATGGTAAAAAGTGAAGAACTAAAGAGCCTCTTTAAGANGGAGTTGGTGATGGACAGGGAAGCCTGGCATGCTGCGATTCATGGGGTTGCAAAGAGTCGGACACCACTGAGCGACTGAACTGAACTGAACTGATCGTTTTTCCTTTTCTACACAATATCATGTAAAGGGAACCTGGTAGTATGTTCACTTTTGAGACTGATTTTTTTTACTTGCTATATACATTTCATATGCCTTTATGTTGTATATTTACCATTAGTGTATTCTTTCCATTGCTACGTAGCATTCCATTGTATGAATGTGCCACAGTTTGCTTCTCCATTTACCATTTACCAGTTAAAGAAAATTTGGGTCGTTTTCAGCTCTCAGTATTTATGACTAAAGCTGCTGTAAAATATTTATGTGCAATTTTGTAACAAATGTATGTTTCCATTTAAAAACTTTTAGTATCTGTGTTGTTAGGTAGTATCTGCTTAACTTGATGTCAGCTGTCTATAACTGTTTTTCAAAAGTGGTTGTACTGTTTGTACACCTACCAGCAATGTAAGAGTGTTTCATATTATTTATTTATTTTTTTTGGTTTCATATTATTTTATCAGCTCTTGGCACAATGTTTGTTTAAGTTAAGCCATTCCAGTAGTTGTGTAATGGTGGCTTATGTTTTTGAATTTATGTTTACTCGAGTGTAGTTGCTGCACAGCACAGTGAATCAGTTATACATATTCTGTGTTAATATAGCCACGCTTTAAGATTCTGTTCCCATGTAGGTCATTACGCTGTATGGTGTAGAGTTTCTTGTGCTATACAGTAGATCCTTATTAGCTACCTATTTATATATATAATAGTATGTATGCCAATTCCAATCTCCCAATTTATGCCTTGTCCTCCTTTCCCCTTAGTAACCTTTAGTTTGTTTTCTATATCTATGACTCTGTTTCTGGCCCATAAATAGGTTCATTTATACTGATTTTTAGGATTCTGTATGTGGTTTTAATTTACATTGTCTTGCATTTAATATGCTTATAAGTTATATTCTTTTAACAGTGTCTTTAGGAAGAACAGAAGTTCGTAATACTGATGAAGTTTACTTCATCAATTTTCTTTCTCATGAGTTATACTCTCGGTGTTACATAGAAGAACTTGTTACCTATCCCAAGTCAAAAGATATATATTTTCATCTAGAAGTTGTAGGCTTTACATTTGAGTCATTTTTGTGTATGGCATGAGGTATAGATCAAATTGTTATTTTTGTGTGTGTGAGTATACAGTTCTATACCATTTATGAAAATCCTTTTTTCCATTGAATTTCCTTTGCACTTTTGCTGAAAATTAATTGCACATATGTATGTGGGTCCTTTTATGGACTAAGGCAGTGGGTACTTTGTATTTATTTGCCTGTCTTTGAGATTGCCGTGACTTTGTAAGGATGCTTAAGTACTTTGTCATGCTTCTCTATACATACTCTGTTCTATTTGTCTATTGGAGTTTTGTTTAGCTATTTATATAATCAGTGAAAGTGCTGGAAAGCCTTCATTTGCATCTGTCACTCTTAGTACCTCTATCATTTTAGGGCATGTCAAATGCTTATTGTAAATCATTTGATAACTTAGGAAGTTATTGAAGATTTTTGGTTGTCACCTTTATTGTGTAAGAATGCTATAATTACATTGAAATAATCAAAGTTTAGTTTTCTCATAAATTCAAATTCATTTAGTTATGCTAATTCATCAATTTTTTGGTAATTTTTTCGAACTGCTGTTTATATGAATAAAATTATAGATATCAAATTTTAAATTTTATAAGAATTCATTAGTTGCAGATATTACTTATTTTTAAACTTAATTTCATATATAAAACATTATAAAACAACATTAAACTTTAATGCTTTTATATGAGTTATGGTGTTACTATTCTAATCCATTCTTAGCATGTCATCAGGATCATTTGAATCTCATTATCATAAAATAGGCAGAAAAAGTTTGCCTTGAGATCATTTATCTGCCAGGAAAAACACATTTTATTACCTGCTAATTATTGTCCCACATGTATATAAGTGATATGATCAGGTTGTGGCTAGCCATAAAATTGTTTTTCCCTCTTACCGCATACTTCACTTTTCTTTATTCTCTATGAGTAGTAAATTTAAGAGAGTGAATAAAGAGGTGAAATTTTAAATTGAAATCTAATTTACTAATTTACTGCACAGAAAAAAGAAGCTTACTTCCTCTTTTTGCTGAATATATTATTTGAGAGAATAAGCCAATATCATCAACATTTAAAACACTGTGAGTAATGTTTGGGCTTTCCAGGTGACTGTGGTAAAGATGGAGAAGGCAGTGGCACCCCACTCCAGTACTCTTCCCTGGAAAATCCCATGGATGGAGGAGCCTTGTCGGCTGCAGTCCATGGGGTCACTAAGAGTTGGACACGACTGAGCGACTTCACTTTCGCTTTTCACTGTCATGCATTAGAGAAGGAAGTTGCAACCCACTCCATTGTTCTTGCCTGGAGAATCTCAGGGATGGGGAAGCCTGGTGGGCTGCCATCTATAGGGTCGCATAGAAGTTGGACACGACTGAAGTGACTTAGCAGCAGCAGCAGTGGTAAAGAATCCACCTGCCAATGCAGGAGACACAGGAGTCTCAGATTGGATCCCTGAGTCCGGAAGATGTCCTGGGGAAGAAAATAACAACCTGCTTAAGTATTCTTACCTGGGAAATCCCATGGACAGAGAAGCCTAAAGGGCTGCAGTCCATGGGGTTGCAAAGAGTCAGACAGGACTGAGCATGCATGCACATACAAGAAACGTTTACATAAGAAGAAAGCTGTGGAAAGAATAGTCCTTCTCATTACTTAGGGGAAATTTGTAGTGATCAAAAGAAGGGAGAACTTCTTAATTCCTGGTTGATTTTCTTAAGTCCTGTGTTGTATTTTATTTTTACTTTCATTACTCTCTCTTGGTACAAAAATCACTTTTCACAGAGGACATTGGTAAAGGAGAACAGAGAAGCCCACATCAGTGAAAAGATTGCTGTTGTGCACCAGTCTGCTGCTGATATGTCCATAATTGCCTGTCCAGGTGAATTGTGATTGAGGAACTTGCTAAATGAAAGAGATGAAACACTGCCTGTAATCTTCTGAATTTTAAAGGTGAGGTGAGGTGAAGTCGCTCAGTCGTGTCCTACTGTTTGCCACCCCATGGACTGAAACCCACCAGGCTCCTCAGTCCATGGAATTTTCCAGGCAAGAGTACTGGAGTGGGTTGCCATCTCCTTCTCCAGAGGATTTCCCAACTCAGGGATCGAACCCAGGTCTCCCGTACTGCAGGCAGACGCTTTAACCTGAATTTTAAAAGAATGTGCTAAATACTCTAGATCAGGGGTTCCTAACCCCTGGGCCACAGACTGGAAGTGATTTGTGGTCTGTTAGGAACCTGACCATCCAGCTGGAGGTGAATGGCAGGTGAGTGAATGAAACTTCACCTGTGTTTAACAGCTGCTCCCTATTGCTCACATTACCGCCTGAGCTCAGGAAAACAAGCTCAGGGCTCCCACTGATTGTTCATTATGGTGGGGTGTATAATTCGTTCATCCTGTATCACAGTGTAATAATAATAAAAAATAAAGTGCACAATAAATGTAATCATCTAGAAACGACCCTTCACCCTGCAGTCTGTGGAAAAATTGTCTTCCATGAAACTGGTCCCTGGTGCCAAAAAGGATGAGGGCTGCTACTCTAGACTACAAATGCAAAAGTATTTTTAGTAACTTTCAAAAATTACTTTTTTGTAGTGACTTGCAAAAGTTACTTTTTTGTAGTGACTTGCAAAAGTTACTTATTATAGTCTTTCAAAAGTTACTTATTGTAGTGACTTTCAAAAAGATTATTTCACAAACTGGTGATTGTTGAGATGTTTCCTAGCATGATTGTATAATGGATTGTTAAAGAAAATTGGTAACTTCTGGAACCTAGATTGATTTCCTAATGAAATAAAGTCTGGCTAAACTTATCCATTTGGAGGTCAGATTTACTAGACTAGACAGGAAAATGGGATAGAACAGATTATGTCAAATTTAACAAATTAAGTCTCTCACAAACTCATTGTGAACAAAAGTATGAAATACATGAGAGCAAGGGCAATAGATAGAAATTGGCTAAATGGCCTTGCCAAATATATAAATATTTAGGGTAATATCCACTCAGAAGAACAATCTATACTGGGGTGCCGCAGTGTTGCCTAATGGGTCACCATTTCTTGAAAGAGGCATTGCAAGGAATTCAAATTTGAGTTTAAATTCAGAATGTTACTCTAAGCTAGATTCAGACAGTCCTTATGGTAAAAGAGTGCTTTGCATATCCCGGTAATATAACTTTATTTCATCTTACATCAAATTTCTGATTCATGAGTTTTAAGCATAAGGTATCAAAAATAATGATTAGCTCTGAAGTCTGAATTATTAAATTATTTATATGATAGAGAATCCATTGAATATAAATATCTTTCTTATGTCTCCATTTTTTGTCAAAATTGTTACATAGAATGCATTTTTAAAATCTCTGAGCTAAGAAAATAAGTTT
The DNA here is from genome assembly GCA_006408695.1 of Aepyceros melampus. Classification (NCBI taxonomy): domain Eukaryota; kingdom Metazoa; phylum Chordata; class Mammalia; order Artiodactyla; family Bovidae; genus Aepyceros; species Aepyceros melampus. Next base: position 440,898 of record SJXQ01003912.1, on the reverse strand, counting down.
AATGGGTAGAAACTAGTTTTCAGAATAACTTTTCTAAAGTTATTTATTATTATTTTTACTTTCAGTACTTTGTTTTCTAAAAGTTAATAAAAGTATTTCATAAGAAATTATTTTTAATCAAAGAATTAATTTTATCCAGAGTGGATATTTTAAAGAAAATATTATTTCTAAAGGAAAATACCCAAGATACTAGTTTATAAAAATAAAATATTTTTCAAAAAAGTTATAAATGTGAAGTGGTTTTTAAAATATCCACATTAAGGGTTGGAGTAAACAGCCTACTGATATGTAAAATATTCTCATATCATATCCTTAAATTTAGCAAAAGACATTTGTAAATCTTGACAAATGAGAATATTCTAAATCAACAAAGCTAATGTCAAATCTACTCATTCCCCTGTGTATCTGGATTTCCATTCAGCAAATGCACAGTGAATCCAAATTACATTCAGTTTCTCGAATCACTGGATCTTTGGATCAGAAATTAACTTAAGGGAAATATTCTAACTAGTCATCCAGTGCTTTAAAACCCTCTGTAAATTACTCATTAAATGATCATCCATATTATGAGGAGGTTAACTCAAGTAAAAAGAAATTTGCTACCTGAAGAAACACTTGTTGTTTAGTCTCTGAGTTGTGTCTCTTTTACAACCCCAGGGACTGTAGCCCTGCCAGGCTAGTCTCTGTTCATGGGTTTTTCCAGGCAAGAATAGTACAGTGGGTTGCCATTTCCTACTCTAGTGGATCTTCCCACACAGGGATCAAACGTGCATCTCCTGCATTAACAGGCAGATTGTTTGCCACTGAGCCACCTGGGAAGCCCATGAAGGAAACACTGTTCACTCACTATCCCTTATATTGGGTTGAAGTATATGAAATAGTTATTTTTATAGGTAAAAATGGTCTAATATAGCTGATTTCATCTCAACACAGTATGGTTAGATGAAACCTAATACCTTTGTATTTTCATGAGTTAAACTGTTTCTTTCTAGTTTTAATACATTGACCCTAGTTCTGTAAGAATCCAGAATAAGTCTATTCTTTCTTCATATAACAGTCTTCCAAATAGGAAACTTATTTCAAGTACCTTCAGTTGTTCTTCATTCTGTATGTCCTTATGTCCCTTCAATACTGTATCCACTGGCCATTAAATATTTTCCTATTTGAATACAACCTTTTAAAAGTATGATACTCAGTACTAAAGGGAATTATGTGATATAAGTTGAAAAAGAGTGGGACTTCCATCTTCCCATTGTTTTTTGAAAGTTAATTTCAATTACATCAGACTAAAATGATGTTCATTTTTAAAACTAGCCTTTAAAACTTAGTGTTAAATAAAAGGCTTCCCAGGTGGCTCAGTGATAAGAATCCATCTGCTAACACAGGAGATGTGGGTTTGATCCCTGGGTTGGAAGATCTTCTAGAGAAGGAAATGGCAACCCATTCCAGTATTCTTGCCTGGGAAATCCCATGGACAGAGGAGCCTGGGGCACTACAGTCCACGGGGTCACAGAGTCAGACACGACTTACTGACCAAGCATGCACACAAATGTTAAATACATGTTGTGTGGCTGAAGTTGGTTCCTAATCACCTACTAATGCTGAAGTTTAAAGTAAAAGACATTATTCCTTTTGAATTTCAATTGTGGATATAGCCCCACTGTTCAAGCATTAAAAAAAAAAAAAAAAACCTACTTCATGTCACATAAAATGTGTAAAAATTTGAATAAGTAAGAAAATTCCAGGGCCCCCCCTACCCATTTCAAAAGCTGGGTGAGTCACACCTTGTCCTTGGAAATTAAGATACAAAGGAATGGGTGTAAGCTAAGCAATCTGTCAAAACTCCCAGCTGCACACCTGGCCATTAGTGGATCAAGCTTTGTGTTCTCCATTTCATGGGTAGAAGAAGGCAGCAAGAACTTGTGACCCAGTAGACTATCTCAAAAATATCTTTCATAGATACTTAAGAGTTTTCCATTTATCCCTATCATGTTCTAACCACTGTAAAGCTTTTAACATTTTGGTAGTGTGAGCAGCAATGAAAGAAGAAATAAATAGGTAAAATGAGTATTGAAGTTCAGATTATACAACTATCAGATTTACTGTAAGCAGCATGTCCAAAAAAGCATGTACAATTACACTAAATATGTACATGCTCTAAACATTTTACTCTTAACTAAATTTGGTATGTTTCATTTATGTTAAAATGAGTGGAACAAATAATTAGACAAGCTGGCACAGAACTTACGTGAAGTTTTTGCCGTTATGCCCAAAATAGTGATCCTACAGGCTCTCCTCAGAATAGAAGGACCTGGAATAAATGGAAGGCTCTATAGTGCAGCAGCTACCAGCCAACAGCTACCAGCTGTTTGAGATTAGTCAATTCTGTTTACCCTATTGTGCCTTCCTACTAAAAGCCATGAACCAAAGGCTGCTGGGAACTCACCTTCCATCTGAATGTGGTTTAAAGCTTGCTGCAGCAAGGCATGAAAGAGGACCATGTATATCTTGGGGTTAGGGACAAATAATGATAGAATGTGAGGATTATAATTGGTCATTTAATGATCTTGCAAAGATTTGTCAGAATGTATTTAAAAACTGGTCATTACATAGAAACAAATGAAAATGAAAACACAACAACAAACACAACAACCCAAAACCTATGGGGTTCAGTAAAAGCAGTGCTAAGAGGGAGATTTGTAGCAAAACTAAGCCTACCTCAAGAAACAAGAGAAACATCAAATAAACAACCCAACTTTACATCTAAAGCAACTAGAAAAAGAAGAATCCCCAAGTAGAAGGAAAGAAATCATAAAAATCAGAACAGAAATAAATGAAAAGTAAATGAAGGAGACTATAGCAAAAAAATCAACAAGACTAAAACCTGGTTTTTTGAGAAGATAAATAAAATAGAGAAACCATTAGCCAACTCATCAAGAAAAAAAGGGAAAAGAATCAAATCAGTAAAATTAGAAATGAAAATGGAGGAATCCCAACAGACAACAAGAAATACAAAAGATCCTAAGTTGAATTATATGCCAATAAAATGGACAACTTGAAAAAATGGAGAAATTCCTAGGAAAGTACAACCTTCCAAAACTGAACCAGGAAGAAACAGAAAATCTTAACCCATCACAATCATGGGAATCGAAACTGTAATCAAAAGTCTTCCAAGGAGCAAAAGCCCAGGACCAGAGGCTTCACAGGTGAATTCTACCAAAAATTTAGGGAAGAGCTCACACCTGTTCTACTCACTCTTCCAGAAAATTGCAGAGGAAGGCAAACTTCCAAACTCATTCTGAGGCCACCATCACCCTAATACCAAAACCAGATGAAGATGCCACAATAAAAGAAAACTACAGGTCAGTATCACTGATGAACATAGTTGCAAAAATTCTCAACAAAATTCTAGCAAACAGAATCCATCAACATATTAAAAAGATCATAAATCATTACCAAGTGCTTTATCCCAGGGATTACAAGGATTCTTCAATTTTCACAAATTAATGAATGTGATACACCATATTAACAAATTGAAAGTTGAAAACCATATGATTATCTCAGCAGATGCAGAGAAAGCCTTGAGAAAATTCAACATCCATTTATGATAAAAACTCTCCAGAAAGCAGGCATAGAAAGAACATACATCAACATTATAAAAGCCATATATGACAAACCCATAGCAAACATTATCTCAATGGCAAATAATTGAAAGCATTTCCTCTAAAATCAGGAAAAAGACAAGGGTGCCCACTCTCACCACTATTTTCAAAATAGTTTTGGAAGTCCTAGCCACAACAATCAGAGAAGGAAAAGAATGAGAGGAATCAGAAATAATCAGAAATAAAACTCTCAATGTCTGCAGATGACATGATCCTTTACATAGAAAGCTCTAAAGACACCACCAGAAAATTAGTAGAGCTAATCAATGAATCAATGAACTGGTTCCAAAGAGGAAAAGGAGTACATCAAGGCTGTATATTGTCACCCTGCTTATTTAACTTCTATGCAGAGTACATCATGAGAAACGCTGGACTGGAAGAAGCACAAGCTGGAATCAAGATTTCCAGGAAAAATATCAATAACCTCAGATATGTAGATGACACCACCCTTATGGCAGAAAGTGAAGAGGAACTAAAAAGCCTCTTGATGAAAGTGAAAGAGGAGAGTGAAAAAGTTGGCTTAAAGCTCAACATTCAGAAAACGAAGATCATGGCATCTGGTCCCATCACTTCATGGGAAATAGATGGGGAAACGGTAGAAACAGTGTCAGACTTTATTTTTTTGCAGTCCAAAATCACTGCAGATGGTGACTGCAGCCATAAAATTAAGACACTTACTCCTTGGAAGAAAAGTTATGACCAAACTAGATAGCATATTGAAGAGTAGAGACATTACTTTGCCAACAAAAGTCCGTCTAGTCAAGGCTATGGTTTTTCCTGTGGTCATGCATGGATGTGAGAGTTGGACTGTGAAGAAGGCTGAGCGCCAAAGAATTGATGCTTTTGAACTGTGGTGTTGGAGAAGACTCTTGAGAGTCCCTTGGACTGCAAGGAGATCCAACCAGTCCATTCTGAAGGAGATCAGCCCTGGGTGTTCTTTGGAAGGAATGATGCTAAAGCTGAAACTCCAATACTTTGGCCACCTCATGGGAAGAGCTGACTAATTGGAAAAGACCCTGATGCTGGGAGGGATTGGGGGCAGGAAGAGAAGGGTTCGACAGAGGATGAGATGGCTGGATGGCATCACTGACTCTATGGACGTGAGTCTGAGTGAACTCCGGGAGTTGGTGATGGACAGGGAGGCCTGGTGTACTGTGATTCATGGGGTCGCAAAGAGTGGACACAACTGAGCAACTGAACTGAACTGAATCAATGAATATAGTAAAATTACAGGGTATAAAATTAATACACAGAAATCCCTTGCATTCCCATATACTACTAGTGAGAAAACAGAAAGAGAAATTAAGGAAACAATCACATTCAGCATTGCAATGAAAAGAATAAAATAATTTGGAATAAGTTTACCCAAAGAAACAAAAGACCTATGTATAGAAAACTATAAAACACTGATGAAAGAAATCAAAGATGACACAAATAGATGAAGAAATATACCATGTTCATGGATTGGAAGAATCAATATAGTGAAAATGAGTATACTACCCAAAGCAATCTATAGTTTCAGTGCAATCCCTATGAAGGTACCAATGGTATTTTTCACAGAACTAGAACAAATAATCTCACAATTTTTATGGAAATACAAAAAAACCTTGAATAGCCAAAGCAATCTTGAGAAAGAAGAATGGAACTGGAGGAATGAACCTGCCTGACTTCAGACTATACGTAAGAGAGCTCCAGTCAAGACAGTGTGGTACTGGCACAAAGACAGAAATATAGATCAATGGAACAAAATATAAAGCCCAGAGATAAATCCGCGCCCCTATCTTTGACAAAGGAGGCAAAAATATGCAATGGAGAAAAGACAATCTCTTTAACAAATGTTGCTGGGAAAACTGGTCAACTACCTGTAAAAGAATGAAACTAGACCACTTTCTAACACCATACACAAAAATAAACTCAAAATGGATTAAAGATCTAAATGTAAGACCAGAAACTATAAAACTCTTAGAGGAAATCATAGGCGGAACACCCTCTGACATAAATCACAGCGAGATCCTCTGATCCCCCTCCCAGAGTAATGGAAATAAAGGCAAAAATAAATCGGACCTAATTAAACTTAAAAGCTTTTGCACAATGAAGGAAACTATAAGGTGAAAAGACAGCCTTTAGAATTGGTGAAAGAAATAGCAAACAAAGAAACTGACAAAAAAAATTAATCTCCAGATTATACAAGCAACTCGTAAGCTCAATACCAGAAAAAGAAATTACTCAGTCAAAAAGTGGGCCAAAGAACTAAATAGACATTTCTCCAAAGAAGACATACAGATGGCTAACAAACACATGAAAAGACACTCAACATCACTCATTATCAGAGAAATGGAAATCAAAACCGCGATGACATACCATCTCATGCTGGTTAGAATGGTTGCCATCATAAAGTCCATAAACAATAAATGCTAGAGAGGGTGTAGAGAAAAGGGAACCCTCTTGAGCTGTTGATGGGAATGCAAACTAGTACAGCTGCCATGGAGAACAGTGTGGAGAGTCCTTAAAAAACTGGAAATGGGGTGGGGAGGGAGGTAGTAGGGGAGTTCAGGTTGGGGGACACATGACACCCATGGTTGATTCATGCCAATGTATGGCAAAAATCACTACAATATTGTACAGTAATTAGCCTCCAATTAAAAAAAGAAAAAGAAATAGTACTGACATACAACTCAGGAATCCCATTGCTGGGCATACACACTGAGGAAATCAGAGTTGAAAGAGACACATGTTCCCCAAAGTTCACTGAAACACTCTTTACAATAGCTAGGATGTGGAAGCAACCTAGATGTCCATCGGCAGATGAATGGATAAGAAAATTGTGGTACATATACAGGATGAAATATTACTCCGCTATTCAAAAGAACATATTTGAGTCAGTTCTAATGAGGTGGATGAAACTGGAGCCTATTATACAGAGTGAATTAAGTGAGAAAGAGAAACAGCAGTACTGAATATTAATGCTTATATGTGGAATTTAGAAAGATGGTAATGACAACCGTATATGCAAGACAGCAAAAGAGACACAGATGTAAATAACAGACTTTTGGACTCTGTGGGAGAAGGCAAGGGTGGGACAATATGAGAAAATAGCATTGAAACATGTAAATTGTCGTATGTAAAGTAGATGAACAGTGCAAATTCGATGCATAGCACAGGACACCCAAAGCTGGTGTTCTGGGACAATGCAGAGAGACGGCTGGGGCGGGTTTTGGGAGGGGTCGTTCAGGATCGTGGGACACATGTACACCCATGGCACGTTCCTGTCGATGTATGGCAAAAACCATCACAATATTGTAAAGTAATTAGCCTCCAATTAAAATATATAAATTATTTTTTAAAAAAAAGAAAAAAACTTGCTCATCACCTCTTGGCCGTTGGCTAATATCAAATGTATTTTAAAAGTTGCTGTAACAATCTGTGATCTTTAGAATACATGAGTCTTTCTTTTTTTTTTTTTTTTTTTATTTTTTATTTATTTTTTTTTCCTCAAAGAATTTTATTTTATTTTTTTTTTAATTAATTTTTATTTTTTAGTTTGTTTTGCTTTACAATACTGTATTCGTTTTGTTACACATTGACATGAATTAGCCATGAGTGTACATGAACTCCCAATCCCGACCCCCTCCTCCACCCTCCCATGAGTCTTTCTAGAGTTACTTTTAGGTTAGTTTTTCTGTGCTCTTGGGAAGGATGGGTATGAGTGAAATGTCAAAAAGATTTGAGCTTAGATAGTCTGTTATGTGCATCATGGTTAGGTCTGGCACAGTTTATTTGGTGACGTAAGTATGTTTTGAAAAATATGGTTTTGTTTCCATTCATAGTTCTCCGTCTTGGGCTAGCTGTCAGTAGTACTATTTTCTGCTTTATCGGTATAATTGTAATATTTTCATTAAACTTAGGTGAAGAAAGTTAATCTTACTTCTCAATTCTTGGCTTATTATCCTGTTGTTTCTTACAAGGCCCTTCCCTATGTGTGTGTCTGTGCATGTGTAAGTGCATTTATGTGTACATTTATACAATTACACAATTTTTATCCTTCCTACTTCCCTACTTTTATCCTTCTTCCTTACTCCCAGTGCCTTCCCTCCATTTTAATATATGTCCTTATTTGAGTGTGCTCTTGGAAACTCTGTGTTATTTGATGTGCATTTTTTGTTTGTTTTACAAAAATGTTATTATGTATAGAATGCATTCTGTTTCCTAGGCTTCTAAGAGAAATCCATTGAACATTTTGCTTTAAAGTCTGAAACTGATGTTATGTGTGCATGTAAATCCTGTGTTTTAATATAAATCCATCCAGGCTGTGTGGCTTTCAGGGTCTTAGTCTCCTGACCAGGGCTTGAACCTGTGACCATAGTAGTGGAAGCACTGAGTCTAGGGAATTCCCAGAATTTTAGTTTTTATAATAAACTATAGAAACCTCATTCTTAAATTTCTTGTAAGTTTTTTACTTTGGAGATTAACTTTTCAGTGAGTTGCCTATTCATTAACCTTTTTTAAAATTGAAGTTGATATATTTTTCTTGTCAATTTGCAGGGGTTCTTTGTAAATTGAAATATTAATCCCTAAAGGCTTTTAGATAAAACAGATTTCTTTCATCTGTAATTGGAATACTAACTTTGTTCTTAGTATCTATTGCTAGAAGCAAATCCCTTATTTTGATGTAATCCAATTAATGTTTTTTGCCTTGTGGTTTGTATTAACCTTCTTTAAGAATTTCTTTATTGTCCTTACAGCCAAAGGTATATTGGTACATGTTTTTCTTATTAACTTTATTATTTTACCTTTCATATTTTGGTATTGTATGCCTATAGTCTTGATTTGTTTATTATCTTAGATAAAGATTCAGTATCCATTTTTAGGCTTCTCCCTAAAATGAGACCACTTTTCCTAGTAGCATATACTTGAGGAGTCTGATTCCTGTTTAAAAACCTGCGTGTGATTTTTGTTTTTCTCCCAGGTCTGACTCGAGGCTATTACAAAGGCTTTACCTGGCAGCCTCAGAGAGAAAACAGTTCCCTTAGTAGACTTACTACAAAGCCAGGGCCTTGCAGCCTTGGCATTCAAGTCCTCAGGTCCTACTTCTGGTCATGCTCTTTACATAGTTGCTTCAGCTTTCCCTGGTGACTCAGACAGTAAAAGAATCCACCTACAGTGCCAGAGCCCCAGGTTCGATTCCTGGGTCAGAAAGGGAATGGCTACCCACTCCAGTATTCTTGCCTGTAGAATTCCATGGACAGAGGAGCCTGGTGGGCTACAGCCATGGGGGTAGCAAAGAGCCAGATATGACTGACCGACTGACACTTTCAGTATTCATTTCTGCCTCAGGTGCCTTCATTCCTAGGGCTCTTTATATGTGCCCTGGGCAGAAGTCTTCCTCGGATGATTCTGCCAAGACCTCCTCTTTGGGAGGAGGAGAGAGAAACTTAAAGACACTTCACTTCTCTGATTCAGTCTTCATAGCTTTTCCTCTCCTTCCCTGCCTGATTTTTCCCTCCCTTCCACCTGAGGGTTCATACAACACCCAGAGACTTTTGTTGGGAGCACCTGCAGCAGTGAGATGACTCCCACTTCTACACTGATTCACTTGACCTTCACCTTCTGTGCTGTTCCGTGGTGCAGGGTAGGGTAGGGGGAGGCAGTGGGTTTTAGCCACTTGCCTGTACTGCACCAGTAAGTGATTAAAGGCTTCTTCATTACTGTCATTTTGGCTCATTGTTGGTTGCTTAATCAGCAAGTCTGACCCTTGAGAGTTTGCTCTCTTCAGCTCACCTGAGCTCTCAGGTTCACTGTGATCAAGGATCTCAAGCTGTAGTTCTTCAATCAGCAGCTTCACTGTCAGCATCACTTGAGAACAGTTGGAAATGCAGGTTCCCTAGTGCTACTGCGAACTGCTGAATCCAAAACTCTGCTCTTGGGCTGCTCAAGCTCATAACAGTCTTCACATGATTCTGATAACATGCATGTTTGAGAACCACTGGCAAAACCTGTTACCCTTTATACACTGTTTTTTGTGGTATTCCTTTAGGTCCTGCTACCACTCTCCTAGTAGTGCTCAGTTGCTTCTGACTCTTTTGTGACCCCATGGACTGTAACCTGCCAGGCTCCTCTGTCCATGGAATTTTCCAGACAAGAATACCAGAGTTCGTTGCTATTTCCTACTCCAGGAAGTCTTCCCAACCTCAGGGATTGAACTTGCATCTCTTGTTTCTCCTGTATTGGCAGGCAAATTCTTTACCACTAGTGCCACCTGGGATTAAGTTCCCAGGGATACATGGTCTGCTCTGAACTTTTTATTCTGTTGCATTAATCTGGTTTTTTTTTTTTACATAAATATCATGATATTTTATTACTGCACAGTGTGGTATTTCCCAGGGTGTGGTATGGCAAATCTCTGCTCTTTCCTTTTGATGATTTTTGTTTCAACATTTTAAATATTTAACTCCTTTCTTGTAGCTGCATGGTTTCTGAAATCTGTCATTCTTAGCCTTTTCCTCTAGTAAGTAAAGTATTTCCCCGTTTCTTCTTATCCTGGCTTCTTCCATGATTTCTCTCTCTCTCTCTCTCTTTTTTTTTCCCTTGCCATCTGAATATAATACACATAGGTGTAGGGGTTTTGTGGAATTTTTTTGGTACTTATCTTGCTTGGTGTCCTCTATGCTTCCTGGATCCATGGTTTGGTATTTGTCATTAATTTTAGAAAAATTTTGGCTATTATTTCTTAAAATATTCTGCTTTATTCTCCTTTTGGTATTGCAGTTACACATATGTTATGTCGTTTAAAATTGTCTCATAATTCTCAACTGTTCTGCTCTGTGTTTTTGTTTTCCTTTTTTTTTTTCCCCCTCCCTCTTTGTACTTAAGTCTAGGAAGTTTTCATTGGCCTATCTTCTTTGGTTAGGTTGACTCTGCTGATGAACCCATCAAAGGAATTCTTTCTTTCTGTTTTTACTTCTAGTTTTTCCGTTTGTTTCTTCCTTGGAGTTTCCATCTGTGCTTTATTCACCTGTTCCTGCATGTTATTTTCTTTTTCCATTACCTTCCTCAACATATTTAATCATTTTTATTTTAAATTTCCAATCTGATAATTCATAAACCTTTGACATATCTGAAACTGGTTCTGATGTTTTTTTTGTTCCTTCAGACTTTTTAGCCTTTCAGTATGCCTTAATTTTTTTGTTAAAAGATGATTTTTTAAAATCTATGCATGGTGATTGATGTTAGATTTATTATAGTAAAAATTTCTGAGTATATACAGGTATCAAACCAATATATTGAATACCTGAAATTAATATAGTGTTATAGTCAGTTATACTTCAATTAAAAAAAAAGATGAGCATGTTGTATCATGTAATCAGAATTGAGGTAAACTCTTAAAGGGCTTCATCAGTGTCTCAGATGGTAAAGAATCTGCCTGCAATGCAGGAGTCCCAGGTTTGATCCCTGGGTCAGGAAGATGCCCTGGAGAAGGGATTGGCTACCCACTCTAGTATACTTGCCTGGAGAATTCCTTGGACCAAGGAGCCTGTGGAATACTGTACATAGGGTTGCAAAGAGTAGGACACAGCTGAGCAGATAACACATTTAAAGGGAGGTTTTCTTAATTTGTCTAGGAATGAGTAGCTGTGTTTAATGTTTTCTGTTGCTGTCAATTTTTTTGCGAGAGGCTTCAGATTCCTCAGAGTTTTTGTTTGTTTGTCTCCCCTCTTGTGTTTTGCTTCTCTAAGAACTCCTCCTTAAGAAGAATTTTGTGTCTTACTGCTCTTTCAACTGTTATCCACTATGATTTTCTAGAACCTTGTTGGTTTTGGAGAAAGAAATGGCATCCCACTCCAGTATTCTTGCCTGGAGAATTCCATGAACAGAGGAGCCTGGCTGGGCTACAGTCCATGGGGTTGCAAAGAGTCGGACACAACTGGGCGACTATCACTCACTCACTTGTTGGTTTGGTGATATAAAGCATTGGAGAGGGGAAGTATTCTGTAATGGATTAAATTTTCATCTTTTAGTGAGCCTGTGACCTTCACAAGTGTTTGTTGGCTTTTCCTCCTCTTTTATGTGAGTCAAGGAGGGTTGAGGGAGCTGGAATCTTGGTAAGGCCCTTTGCCCAAGTTTAAGGTTTCATAAGGTTTTGATAAAGTCTTTTCACCTGAAGCATAGACTTTTGTTATGGAGAATGAAGGGAACAGCTACCCACTCCAGTATCCTTGCCTGGAGAATTCCATGGACAGAGGAGGCTGGCAGTACAGTCCATGGGGTCGCAAAGAGTCAAACACAACTCAGCAACTTTCATTTGACTTCATGCTCTCAGAATAATTCACAGTGGTACTTTTTCTGCTCCCTTCAACAGAACATGAGGGGAAATTTCTTGGCTTTTCATACTGAGATTCTGATGCAGTTTCTGGGGGGAGAATCCATTAAACTGTGTGGAACCCCCTAAACCATCAGCTGTCAGAGTTGTCACTGTCATACTCATCCTCACTCAGCCTCAAGCAGTTCCTCAAATTTACCATCTAAGTGCCTGCTGCTGCTGCTGCTGCTAAGTCTCTTTAGTCGTGTCCAACTCTGTGCGACCCCATAGATGGCAGCCCACCAGGCGCTGCCGTCCCTGGGATTCTCCAGGCAAGAACACTGGAGTGGGTTGCCATTTCCTTCTCCAAGGTATGAAAGTGAAAAGTGAAAGTGAAGTCGCTCGATCCTGTCAGACTCTTCATAACCCTATGGACTGCAGCCCACCAGGCTCCTCCATCCATGGGGTTTTCCAGCAAGAGTACTACCAGTTTATATATCCAGTAGCTTCTGCTCTTGGTACGATGATCTTGGCTGTGACTCTGGATTTCCCTAGCTGTAATTGATCATGTTGGTGGGGATGGGAGGGTTTGCTTTATTCTGGTTCTCTGATAGATCTAAGCATGTGATATTTAGTTTGTTTCAGCTTTTTTCTTGTTCAAGGATCACATTGATCTTCCACGCTCTTTATATGTCAAAGCTGAAACCAAACGTGTGAATATACAATTTCATTATCTATTTTAACAAGTGTCTTATCCATTATACCTTTTCTTAGATTTAAGCTTCTACTGAAGCTTATTCCTACCAATAAGACCAATAAAGGCAGAGTTGACTCTAGTTGAAATAGAGATGGGGATGTCTAGTGCTCTGTTGGGCAGAATTTGAAAACCACCGGTCCTTACTATAAATTAATTAAGACCAGGGCTGAACCCTTCTGAATATTCTATTGATTTTTGTCAATCATTCTGTCTTTAAGTGATGTTAGGAGCTAATGGTGTGTTTTTTATAATCTGATTCATTATCATTCACAGTGTTCACTGTGTATCCTCATATACTTCAAGATACATAGTTTATTTGGGGGGAAAATGGAGTATGCTTTATTTTAAAATATATATTTTATAAAGCTATAAAAAATAAAATATTCTGCTTAAAAAATTTCCCCATTGTCTGGAGAATTTGTTTCTCTTTCATATGGAAGAGAAAGAGGCACTGTCTTTTTATTTTCTATATCCCTTCCCTATGTATAATCTTTTAAAAAATGTCAAAGGTATTTGATGTGATTATTTCATTTCCCATCTAAAAGATACTAAATATGTGATAATATTTCCCAAGGTATTATCATCAAATCTGCATTTCATAATAATTATAAAGTTTGTGTGAGAAAATTGCCAGACCTTTTTTAAGTCTTCCAACTTCAGAGTCTTTAAACTTTCAGCTAAATTTTGAGGAGTGGGGTTGGGAGTCTGATATATAATTCTTTTTATTGGCTTTCCAGTTTCTGTCATGTTATATATGCTTCTGACCTGTTTTTCATCTGAACTAGTAATTTAGTCCATTACTGGTCTGTGTAAATCTTAGCCACAGCTATTTCCCAAGGTGGTTTGGGGTCTAATGAGTGGTTGGTGTTGATGTCCAGCAGGAAATCTTGCAAACCAGATGATTGGTGTGGTTCAAACTGTAACCTTGTTAAAGCATTGGTCAAGTTGCACTTAGAGCTATTTAATTAGTTTGCCAATAATATTTGTGTACAATTTTTAGGTGACCACTATTTTTTTTTCCTGTCATCATAGGAAAAACTTAGTTGCTTGTTGTTATCAGAGTCATATATTAATCCAGTACATTTTTTCCCATTACTTTATCTTTAGGCCGGCATTAAAATAACTGTTAGATATTCCCTTGAACACTAGTATCTATAATGATGTTGTCAACTTGAATGGAAAGTTTTTAATATATCAGGCACTGTACTAGAAAGGTTTTTTAAAAGTATAAGAACATTCTTTGCCTTCAAGAAAGTAATAGCCTTATTATGAGAGACAGCTGAAAAATAAATTACAATAAAATAAATAATGCATTAATTATAGAACAAAATGCTCTAAGATTATAGATAAAAGAGTAGGAAATTCTTTCTGGGTCTTCAAAGAAAGAATTTAAAAGAGACCATTTTAATGGGGAAAAGGTTTGTTTTTGACTGGAATAGAAAAGTCAGACTATCTCAAGGGGACAAAACTGGTATGAGTTAAAAATTAATTTAAAATGTATATATACTTTTTTCTTCAAATTTATTGAAAATAATTCACATAATAAAATTTGTACCCTTTTAGATGTACCATTCTTTGCATTTTGACAGACATGAACATTTTTACAACTAGCACTTAAAACAAGAATAAAATAAAACATTTCCATTACCCTTCCAAAATTCTCTCATATTCATTTATAGTCAGTATATACATGTATTTTTAGTAGAATTTTTATATGGAAAGTCAACTTATACATTAGTTCTTTCATGGATTGTCCTTATAATGTTATATCAAAAAAATCATTGCCTTATCCAGGGCCATCTAGGTTTTTTCCTAAGTTATCATCTAGGAGTTTAAAAATTCTGTGATTTAAATTTAGGTCTGTGATCTACTTTGAGTTAATTTTTGTAAAGAGAGAGATCTGTATCTAGATTCATAATTTTGCATGTGGATGTCCATTGGACATCCAATCGTTCTAGCAACACTTGTTGTAAAGACTGTAGCACTGTATTGATTTTGCATCTTTGTCAAAGGATCAGTTGACTGTATTCATAGGGGTCTATTTCTGAACTGTTATGTTCCATTTATCTCTTTGTCTATTTTTTGCATTTATCACACTATCTTGATTACGGTGGCTTTATAGTACACCTTGAAGTCAGAGAGTATGAGCCCTCCAACTTTGTTCTTGTTTAATACTGTGTTGGTCATTCTGGTTTTTTTCTTTTTTTTCTTTTCTTTTCTTTCTCTCCGTATCTTTAAAATCTGTTTGTCCATATTCACAAAATACCTTGCTGGGATGTTGACTGAGATTACATTGTGTTTATACATCAATTTGGAAAAAACTGACATATTGACAGCATTCAGTTCCCTTTAGTGAACATGGAAAATATATTTTGATTAACTGTTCTTTGATATCTTTCATCAGAATTTGTAGTCTTTCTCACATAGCTCCTAGACAGATTATGGTGGATTTATACCTAGCATTTTCATTTTGTGGGTGATAATGTAAAATGTATTGTGACTTTGCCTTTTCATACTGTTCATGGAGTTCTCAAGGCAAGAATACTGAAGTGGTTTGCTGTTTCCTTCTCTGGTGAACTACGTTTTGTCAGAACTCTCTACCATGACCTGTCCGTTTTGGGTGGCTGTGTTGGTTTTCCAGTAGTCATGTATGGGTGTGAGAGTTGGACCATAAATAAAGCTGAGCAGCAAAGAATTGATGCTTTTGAATTGTGGTGTTAGAGAAGACTCTTGAGAGTCCCTTGGACAGAAAGGAGATCCAACCAGTCAATCCTAAAGGAAATCAGTCCTGAATATTATTCATTGGAAGGTGTGATATTGAAGCTGAAACTCCAATGCTTTGGCCACCTGATGCAAAGGACTGACTCACTGAAAAAGACTCTGTCATTGGGAAAGACTGAAGGCAGCAGGAGAAGGGGATGACAGAGGATGAGATGGCTGGATGGCATCACTGACTTGATAGACATGAGTGTAAGCAAGCTATGGAAGTTGATGATGGACAGGGAAGTCTGGCAAGCTGCAGTCCTTGGGGTCGCAAAGAGCGGAACACAACTGAACAACTGAACTGAACTGATTGTGACTTTGATTTCAAAGTTGTTTGCTGTATAGGAAAGGGATTGGCTTTTGTGTATTAATCTTATATACTACAATGTTATAATTGCTTATTAGTTCCAGGAATTTTTTAGTTAGTTCTTCCAGATTTTCTATAGAGATGATCATGCTATCTGTGAAGAAAGACAGCCTAATTTTTTCTCCCTTTTTCTCTCCGATTTTTACTGTGTTTCATTAGCTAAGACATCTAGTTCAGTGATGAAAAGCAGGTGTGAGAGGCATCATCCTTGCCTTTTTCCTCAGTTTTTGCTTCATCGTTCATATTACTTCCTCAGATCAAACACCTGTTTAAGTTGAAAGAATAA
Source organism: Aepyceros melampus (assembly GCA_006408695.1). Classification (NCBI taxonomy): domain Eukaryota; kingdom Metazoa; phylum Chordata; class Mammalia; order Artiodactyla; family Bovidae; genus Aepyceros; species Aepyceros melampus. Next base: position 424,767 of record SJXQ01003912.1, on the reverse strand, counting down.
CCTGATTGCTTCCATTCTTTATGCATATTAGAAATTATGTCTATTTGGCAAAATAAATTTAGTGTAATCTATCTTTAGTCTTGGGCTTCCCTGGTGGCTCAAATGGTAAAGAACCTGCCTGCAATGCAGGAGACTTTGGTTCAGTCCCTTTGTTGGGAAGATACCCTGGAGAAGGGAATGGCTACCCACTTCAGTACTCTTGCCTGAAAAGTTCCATGGACAGAGGAACCTGGCAATCTATAGTCCATTGAGTCGCAAAGAATCAGACACGACTGAGGAACTTAACACACACACATCTTTAATCTTATTTTATTTACTTTAAGAAGTTTTTTGATATTATTGAGTTTGTGGTAAAACTGTTTTAAGTAGATCTCGTAGTTCATCTTATTTATGTTTATATTTAATGTATCAGCCCATGAAGAGATGAAGCAGCTGTAACTCAACATTATACTAAGACATTTATTGAATTTATTTAGTATCCATCAAATCATGTTAATATGAGCGTGTGATTTAAGACCACCCTTCAGGCTTCCCTTGTAGCTCAGCTAGTAAAGAATCCTCCTACAATGCGGGATACCTGGGTTCAATCCCTGGGTTGGAAAGATCCCCTAGATAAGGGAAAGGCTACCCATTCCAGCATTCTCACCTGGAGAATTCCATGGACTGTATAGTCCATGGCATCACAAAGTGTCGGACACGACTGAGTGACTTTCACTTTCACCAGACCTCTTGATCTTTTTTCAATGTTTATGCTATTGGAATGTGCAGAATATATACTATGCATGTAAGATAATGTGAAGTTTGTGGACTTGTAATAAATTGATAACTGTATACCTGAACATGAGCTTCTCGGATTCCTTAGTCAAAAATTTGATGTTCGAAAACTATCTACATATGATTGTGATTAAATCTGTTTACAGTATCTCCTATGAGTCACATTACAGGAAAGAGGATTTTTTTTCTTTTCTTTTTTTGCAAAAATCATGTGAAAACCACATAACCTCTATATTTATATTTGAATCTATATCAAAAATTTTTCTCTTGAAAAAATTTCTTCCGTAATAGGGGAAAAGAAGAACCCACTTCTGAATGCCTTTTGTTTTAGGCTGAATTTCAAAGGGCTGTACTTGGTATTGTTACACTAAGCACTTGCTCTGTAAGATTAACGGGAAGGACTCTGTAGTTTGTCTTTATTTCTTTAAATTGCTTTAAAAATTACTAAAATTTCAGTATAGTTTTAAGAAGCAATCAATAGGATATTTTACATAATCAGAGTATGATAAGCTCTTCAGTGTTTCTAAATGAGATTTACTGGTTTAGATTTCAACTCATTTCATAATGCCCTTCAAAGTTTTGTAAGGCGATGTCTTGCAAATTCTGTAGAAAGGACTTCTTTGTTTCAAAATTGTAACTATTTAAAGAGTCATATGATTAAATATTTTCATTGATTCAATTCTGGCTCTGAGGTATGTAACAAAAGGTGTTCAAAACATCCTCACCTTGGAATGGTCTGTTAGTAAGGTACAAAGACTGTACTGATTATCCTTTATATCATCAAAATCCATGTTATCTACTTCCATGGTGCTAAACTTTAATTTAGACAAGTAGGGAATTCTCTATTGAGGCAGGCAACAGAAGTAATACAGGCAATCTCCAGATATGCTTTATATTTTCTTTTAGATTTAATAAAGAGAGTCTGAAACCTTTTTGGCCAAATTATCTCTCAATACTTTTTAATTTCTACCTTAATGTGATTAAATAATGAAAATAATCTCTGGCCCAGAGAGGAAAGATATTCCTACATTTGAAGAACCTGTCTGAACAAACCTCAAATCCAGTGCACCTTCTACTTATTATTCTCTCCTACAAAAGCTGAAAAAAGAGCTCCAATCATTTTCCTTCTTGTATAGATAGTACTATAAATAGTAATAGTTGAAAAGTAGTAGTTAAAATATACTATCAGAAGTAGAAGTAGCATTTTTAAAGATGTTCAAAGCTTGGTTATTAGGAAAATTCAAGTAAAGGCCACAATGATATTGCTAAAATGACTATCAGTTCAGTTCAGTTGCTCAGTCCAACTCTATGCAACCCCATGGATTGTAGCACACCAGGCTTCCCTGTCCAGCACCAATTCCTGGAGCTTGCTCAAACTCATGTGCACTGAGTCAGTGATGCCATCCAACTATCTCATCCTCTGTCATCCCCCTTCTCCTGCCTTCAGTCTGTGCCAGCATCAGGGTCTTTTCCAGTAAGTCAGTACTTCCCATCAGGTGGCCAAAGTATTGGAGCTTCAGCTTCAGCATCAGTCCTTCCAAAGAATATTCAGGACGTATTTCCTTTAGGATTGACTGATTTGATCCCTTTGCAGTCCAAGGTACTCTCAAGAGTCTTTTCCAACACCACAGTTCAAAAGCATCAGTTCTTCATTGCTCAGCTTTATGGTCCAACTCTCACATCCATACATGACTACTGGAAAAAACATAGCTTCAACTAGATGAACCTTTGTCAGCAAAGCAGTGTCTCTGCTTTTTAATGTGCTATCTAGGTTGGTCATCACTTTCCTTCCAAGAAGTAAGCGTCTTTTAATTCCATGGCAGCAGTCACCATCGGTAGTGATTTTCAAGCCCCCCAAAATAAAGTCTGCCACTGTTTCCACTGTTTCCCCATCTATATGCTATGAAGTCATGGGACTGGATGTCATGATCTTAGTTTCCTGAATGTTGAGGTATAAGCCAACTTTTTTACTCTCCTCCTTCACTTTCATGAAGAGGCTCTTTAGTTATTCTTTGCTTTCTGCCATAAGGGTGGTGTCATCTGCATATCTGAGGTTATTGATATTTTTCCCAGCAATCTTGATTCCAGATTGTGCTTCTTCCAGCCCAGCATTTCTCATGATGTACTCTGCATATAAGTAAATAAGCAGGGTGACAATATGCAGCCTTGATGTACTCCTTTCCTATTTGGAACCATTCTGTTGTTCCATGTCCAGTTCTAACTATTGCTTCCTGACCTGCATAAGGTTTCTCAAGAGGCAGGTCAGGTGGTCTGGTATTCCCATTCTTTCAGAATTTTCCACAGTTTGTTGTGATCCACACAGTCAAGGGTTTTGGCATAGTCAATAAAGCAGAAATATCCATTCATTTGCTGATGGACATCTAGGTTGCTTCCATGTCCTGGCTATTATAAACAATGCTGTGATGAACACTGGGGTACACTTGTCTCTTTCAATTCTGGTTTCCTCGGTGTGTATGCCCAGCAGTGGGATTGCTGGGCCATAAGGCAGTTCTATTTCAGGTTTTGTAAGGAATCTCTGCACTGTTCTCCATAGTGGCTGTACTAGTTTGCATTCCCACCAACAGTGTAAGACGGTTCCCTTTTCTCCACACTCTCTCCAGCATTTATTGCTTGCAGACTTTTGAATCGCAGCCATTCTGACTGGCATGAAATGGTACCTCATTGTGGTTTTGATTTGCATTTCTCTGATAATGAATGATATTGGGCATCTTTTCATGTGTTTGTTAGCCATCACCAGTTCAGGTTCGATGCATGATACTGGATGCTTGGGGCTGGTGCACTGAGACGACCCAGAGGGATGGTATGGGAAGGGAGGAGGGAGGGGGGTTCAGGATGGGGAACACGTGTATACCTGTGGTGGATTCACGTTGAAGTATGGTAAAGCCAAAACAATATTGTAAAGTAATTAACCTCCAATTAAAATAAATAAATTTATATTTAAAAAAATTTTAAAAAGAACCCAAGCAATGAGTTCGACCCCTGGAAGCCAGTTTCAAAAATTGAGGGACTTCCCTGGTGGTACAGTGGTTAAGAATATGCTTTGCAATGTGGGGGGTGTAGGTTGCATCCCTGGTTGGGGGAACTAAGATCCCACAGGCTCTGAGGCAACTAAGTCTGTGTCCTGCAACTACTGAAGCCCATGTGCTCTGGTAGCCACATGCCATGACTATAGAGAGTCTGTGCACCACAGTGAAAGATCCCACATGATACAGCAAAGATCCTTGCAGCTAAGACCTAATGCAGCAAATAAGTGAATAAATAAATACGTAAATAAATATTTTTTAAAAATAAAATAAATAGATATTTTTCTGGTACTCTCTTGCCTTTTCGATAATCCAGCAGATGTTGGCGATTTGATCTCTGGTTCCTCTGCCTTTTCTAAAACCAGCTTGAACATCTGGAAGTTCACAGTTCACGTATCGTTGAAGCCTGGTTTCGAGAATTTTGAGCATTACTTTACTAGCGTGTGAGATGAGTGCAATTGTGCGGTAGTTTGAGCATTCTTTGGCATTGCCTTTATTTGGAATTGGAATGGAAACTGACCTTTTCCAGTCCTGTGGCCACTGCTGAGTTTTCCAAATTTGCTGACATGTTGAGTGCAGCACTTTCACAGCATCATCTTTCAGGATTTGAAATAGCTCAACTGGAATTCCATCACCTCCACTAGCTTTGTTCATAGTGATGCTTCCCAAGGCCCACTTGACTTCACATTCCAGGATGTCTGGCTCTAGGTGAGTGATCACACCATCATGATATCTGGGTCATGAAGGTCTTTTTTGTACATATCTTCTGTGTATTCTTGCCACCTCTTTTTAATATCTTCTGCTTCTGTTAGGTCCATATCATTCCTGTCCTTTATGGAGCTGTCTTTAGTTGTATGTTTTTTCTTAGGAATCTAGAGTAAAGCCCTTGGGTTTTGTATCCAGCTTCTCTTGAATTCCAATCTCAGCCTAACCATTTATTAGTCCAGTGAGACCTAAGCAGTTTACATAACCTTTCTGAACTCAGTTCTCAGTTCAGTTCAGTTCAGTCGCGCAGTCGTGTCCGACTCTGCGACCCCATGAATCGCAGTACGCCAGGCCTCCCTGTCCATCACCAACTCCCGGAGTTCACTCAGACTCACGTCCATTGAGTCTGTGATGCCATCCAGCCATCTCATCCTCGGTCGTCCCCTTCTCCTCCTGCCCCCAATCCCTCCCAGCATCAGGGTCTTTTCCAATGAGTCAACTCTTCGCAAAAGGTGGCCAAAGTACTGGAGCTTCAGTTTTAGCATCATTCCTTCCAAAGAAATCCCAGGGTTGATCTCCTTCAGAATGGACTGGTTGGATCTCCTTGCAGTCCAAGGGACTCTCAAGAGTCTTCTCCAACACCACAGTTCAAAAGCATCAATTCTTCGGCGCTCAGCCTTCTTCACAGTCCAACTCTCACATCCATACATGACCACAGGAAAAACCATAGCCTTGACTAGACGGACCTTAGTCGGCAAAGTAATGTCTCTGCTTTTGAATATACTATCTAGGTTGGTCATAACTTTTCTTCCAAGGAGTAAGCGCCTTTTAATTTCATGGCTGCAGTCACCATCTGCAGTGATTTTGGAGCCCAAAAAAACAAAGTCTGACACTGTTTCTACTGTTTCCCCATCTATTTCCCATGAAGTGATGGGGCCAGATGCCATGATCTTNAATGTCTCTGCTTTTGAATATACTATCTAGGTTGGTCATAACTTTTCTTCCAAGGAGTAAGCGCCTTTTAATTTCATGGCTGCAGTCACCATTGCAGTGATTTTGGAGCCAAAAAAAAACAAAGTCTGACACTGTTTCTACTGTTTCCCCATCTATTTCCCATGAGGTGATGGGGCCAGATGCCATGATCTTCGTTTTCTGAATGTTGAGCTTTAAGCCAACTTTTTCACTCTCCTCTCTCACTTTCAACAAGAGGCTTTTTAGCTCCTCCTCACTTTCTGCCATAAGGGTGGTGTCATCTGCATATCTGAGATTATTGATATTTCTCCCAGCAATCTTGATTCCAGCTGTGTTTCTTCCAGTTCAGTGTTTCTCATGATGTACTCTGCACAGAAGTTAAATAAGCAGGGTGACAATATACAGCCTTGACATACTCCTTAAGCAAAGCAAAAAAAAAAAAAGGCTCCAGGTTTAGTCTGACACCAGAGACACATTATGAAAGGGATAAAGAACTGCATAGAAAGTGAGTTTAGTAACTTATTGTTTTTTTTTTTCTTTCCCTAACAAGTATACCTCATGTTTTGCCACCTACCTGTTCTTTTTCACATTTGTGTGTGTGAGCCCAAGCAAGGCCGGTGTGGACATAGACGTGCACTTGACCTCAAAACTTGGAGTTACAGAAAAATTTGGGAGCTGGTCATAGTCATAAACTGAGAATATATGCAGACTTGTCAAATGTAGATCTTTAACTTCTGATGGGGCTATATCCCAATTAATCCATCATAAGTTGAAAATATCATAAATTAAAAATGCATGTAATACACTTAACCTATCAAATATCCCAGCTTAGCCCAGTCTACCTTAACATGCTCAGAATGCTTACATGCACCCTGATGCTTGTTGCTGTTGTTTAGTCACTCAGTCATGTCCAACTGTTTTGTGACCCCATAGACTATAGCTCACCAGGCTCCTGTGTCCATGGGATTCTACAGGCAAGAATAATGGAGTGGGTTGCTGTGCCCTCCTCCATGGGATCTTCTGGACCCAGGAATCAAACCTGAGTCTCCTGCATTGACAGGGGTATTCTTTATCACTGAGCCACCAGGGAAGCCATCACATGAACCTACAATTGGGCAAAATCATCTACCACAAAGCCTATTTTATAATAAAGTGTTGACTAGTTCATATAATTTATTGGCTACTACACCTGGAGAAGGGAATGGCAACCCACTCCAGTATTCTTGCCTGGAGAGTTCCATGGATAGAGGAGCCTGGTGGGCTACAGTCCATGGGGTTGCACAGAGTTGGACACTACTGACGCAACTTAGCATGTACACAAGCACGCTGAATGTGAAACCAGAACGGCTGCCGGGTACAGATGGTTTTAAGTGTATTTGGCCGGTACTCTTGTGACCGAGTGGCTGACTGGGAGCTGTGGCTCACTGGCTTCCTAGCACCATAAATGAGCATCCTACTGCACATGGCTAGCCACCCCTCCCAAAAAGCCCAACTATGAAATTTTAAATATGCTGTCCACTGAACATCTATCACTTTTGCATCACTGTAAAGCCAAAAAGTTGCTAAACCAAAGCATCTTAAGCCACGGACTGTCTGTACACCCTTTAGAGAAGACACCTGGGCAGTCAGTCTCCCCCCACCATTTCTACATCAGCTCATTAGTGATTAAAACTCCAAGACCAGAAACAAACCTTTGCGTTCACAACTAGAGATAAGGCGATACAAGCAAATATGTCTGAGAAGGGGGAGTATATTGGGTTAAAGTCTTGTGTGTGTGTGTGTGTGTTCTCAGTCACTCACTCTTGTCTGACTCTTTGCTGATCCCACTAGGCTCCTCTGTCCATGGAATTTTCCAGGCAAGAATACTGGGATGAGGTGCCATTTCCTATTCCAAGGGATCTTCCCGACCCAGGGATTGAACTTGTGTCTTTTGGGTCTCCTGCACTGGCAGGTGGATTCTTTACCACTAGCACCACCTGGGAAGCCCCAGTTAAAGTCCTGCTGCTGCTGCTGCTAAGTCGCTTCAGTCTTGTCTGACTCTGTGCGACCCCATAGATGGCAGCCCACCAGGCTCCCCTGTCCCTGGGATTCTCCAGGCAAGAACACTGGAGTGGGTTGCCATTTCCTTCTCCAGTGCATGAAGGTGAAAAGAGAAAGTGAAGTTTCTTAGTCGTGTCTGACTCTTAGTGACCCCATGGACTGCAGCCTACCAGGCTCCTCCATCCAGGGGATTTTTCCAGGCAAGAGTACTGGAATGGGGTGCCATTGCCTTCTCTGAGTTAAAGTCCTACTAATATGTAAATGATTGATATAATCAATTGATATAATCATTTATAATCATGAAAGGAAAAGTTGATAGGAGGACCTGGAAAAAAAAGTGCCAGAGACAGGAAGTGCATGCCAAAGCAATCTGGGGCATACCAAATAAACGCTTGGGTTACTTCACAATTTGCCCCAGTGATGACCCCAAACCAGTCCAAGATTAGTGACTCTTCAAAGATGAGAGCGTGGGAGCTGGCCAAAATCTAAAGAAAGGTTCTTATGGGAACAGCTAGCAGCGGAAGGAGCTGTTATCAGAGTCTAAATCTCTGATTTTCTTCTTTAGTCTATTAGAGAAGAGAAAACAGGAAAGTTTGGGGCTACTTGTATTTTATATGCTATTACATTTCACCAATAGATATTTGATAGTTATTATAAAGTAATCAGAATTTTATAATATTTTAGTTTTAATCATAAAATACATTGACCACCTAAAAAGGCATGAAAGTGAAAGTGAAATTGAAGTCGTGTCCAACTCTTTGCGACCCCATGGACTGTAGCCTATCAGGCTCCTCCGTCCATGGGATTTTCCAGGCAAGAGTGCTGGAGTGGATTGCCATTTCCTTCTCCAGGGGATCTTCCCAATCCAGGAATCGAACCCAGGTCTCCCGCATTGCAGGCAGACGCTTTTACTGTCTGAGCCACCAGGGAAGCCCCCCCCAAAGGCATATAAAGTAAAAATGTATTTTTGACAAGCCTTATGATAAGTCAACTTCTTTGTAATCATAGGATCTATTTTTTTTTAATTAGTTGGAGTACTTCTTGATTAAAACCATTCACTGAGGGACTTCCTCGGAAGTCCAGTGGTTAAGAATCTGCCAGTGCAGTGGACATGGGTTCCGTCCCTGGTCTGGGATGATTCCACATGCTGTAAGGCTAGTAAGCCTGAGAGCCACAACTACTGAGCCCACACACCACAGTGACTGAAGCCCAAGCACCCTAGAGCTGTGCTCTGCAACAAGAGAAGCCACTGCAGGAGGAAGACCGCGTACTGCAAGTAGAGAGGAGTGGTCCCATGCTCACAACAACTAGAGAAAGCCCGCACACAGCAAGGAAGACCCAGCTCAGCCATAGACAATAAATAAAAAGGATCTGCCTTCCAACACAAGGGACTAGGGTTGATACCTGCTCAGGGAACTAAGATCCCACATGTCACAACTAGAGAAAGCCTGTGTGCTGTGACAAAGACCCAGTGCAGCCAAGCCAAAGAGTTTTAAATAAAACAAAACTATTCACTGTTACCAGATCTTTTCAGTACTCATCAATCTGACGTTGAACACTGTCATTCAAGGGGGAGGGGGGACTCTCAAATAAAAAAAAAAAAAAAACCATCAGAAACCTTAACTTACAGATAAGTGAATAAAATGTATTCATGTATGAATGTTCCCAGATTTCCTCTCGGCCTGTTTCTGCGCAGTCCATATTTCTAACTAACATAAAATGAGACTTCTTTCCTTTGGGGATGGGTTATGAGAATGATAGAGAAGCCAGACCAGAGTGGTGAGGGCCAGGGGAAGGACCAGCCCACGATGCTGTGGTGATCTCTAAAACAAGGAGCCAGTAGGGGCACATGGAGACAGGAGAGCTGCAGGGGTTTGCCGTGTAGGCAGTTTGTGGCGGTTCAGACTGTACCTGCCTTTCCAGCAGTTATACAGTGTGAGAGAACTCGGGAATGAAGAAAGGGGATCTGGTAAGTAGTGTTATGAGCTCTGAATTGGATCCCCTGTGATTTTTCTTTGAGAGACAACATGAAAATTGGTATTCACCTTAAAATTGCTTTGGGCAGTGCTACATGCTACTCTGTAGAAACTGAGCTCTACGTGGGGACCCAGGAAGATTAGGGAAGAAATTTTTATGGGATATAATTATCACTACAGTAAATCAGAAATAACTCCAAATGCCTCACAATAGTGAATCTGCTCAGCAACATGATAAGAGAAAATATGGCATTAAGGATGCATGGGGGCTTTGGGAATGAGGCCATTCAGAGTCTCACTAAGAATCTCTTAATTTCTTCCATTATACATTGATTGAATAATTATATCTAAATTTTGAGTTACTTGAAGATTAAATAAATGAAAATATGTATAAAATTCCGAAAGAGTGTATGACTCATTATACTCATGGTAGCTAATATTATAAACAGTGGTCCCCAAACTTTTTGGCACCAGGGACCAGTTTCATAGAAAAGAACTTTTCCACGGACTAGTGGAACAGGCAGGGAGGGATGGCTTCGGGGTGATTCAAGCGCATTACATTTTGTTGTAGTTCAGTCGCTCAGTCATGTCCGACTCTGCAACTCTATGAGCTGCAGCATGCCAGACTTCCCTGTCCTTCACCATCTCCTGGAGCTGGCTCACACTCACCTCCATTGAGTCAGTGATGTTTTCCTACTCTCTGCTCCTCTGTCATCCCCTTCTTCTCCTGCCTTTAATCTTTCCCAGCATCAGTCTTTTCTAATGAGTCAGCCCAAGTATGGAGTTTCAGCTTCAGCATCAGTCCTTCCAATGAATATTCAGGACTGATTTCCTTTAGGATTGACTGGTTGGATCTCCTTGCAGTTCAAGGGACTCTCAAAAGTCTTCTCCAACACCACAGTTCAAAAGTGTCAATTCTTCATCACTCAGTCTTCTTTATGGTTCACCTCTCACATCCATACATGACCACTGGAAAAACTACAGCATTACTTTCACTGTGCACTTTATTTCTAATGTGATGCCACTGCTGATCTGATGAAAGGTACCAATGGGTCTGTGGCCCAGAGGTTGGGGACCCCTGTTATGAAATATCATAGTGATGTTAAAAATAATAAGCAGGAGGGGTAAATCATTAGATATACATAATTAAATTACAAAGCATAAAGTTGCCATGTTTGTACATCAACAAGGACAGGAAGCACATTTGCAAGGATTGAGGTCAGCTCAATTATTGTCATGGATGCCCAGAAGAAGAGAACAGGCTCAGACTGAAGAACAGTGATTTAGAATGAATATAAAGGAACATTAGTATTATAAAGCGCTGAAGAAATCTATAAAAGAACACATTCAAACCTTTTCCTCTAGAGATTAAAAAGATAATTGGTTTCTCATTTATTTCCCTGATTAGAACAGTCAAAGATAATNCCCTGGTGATGTAATCAAGGCCAGGTTATACCATGTTAGGGTTTTTATTTATTGTTTAAAACTGAAATGTATTTGACATATAACATTGTGTGAATTCAAGCTGTAAAACACATTGATTTGATACATATTTATTATAATATGATTGACAACATAGCAATAATTAGCTTCTTTATCATGTCATAAAATTTTCATTTGTTTTTAGTGGCTGGAATAATTAAGACCTAGTCAGGTAGAGAAAGACAGATGATGTATGATACAACTTATATGTGGAATATAAAAACATCACAATATTAAGATAAGAGAGTAAAATGGTGTTTACTAGGGGATGGGGGTGAGGGAGATAGAACAAATGTTGTTTAAGGATACAAACTTGCAATGAGTAGTAAATAAGTCCTAAAGATGCAATGCATAGTATGGTAAATAGAGGCAACAATACTGTATTATAATCATCGAACTTATCAAGAAACATGCTAGGTTGTTTAGACTTGTTCTGGAAGGGAACAGGGAGCTAGCATTAAGGGAGTTTCATGAAGAGAAAGAAATAATCAGGATTTATTTTTCCTCCAAATGATCTATTTTGAAGCAATATGAAGGAAAGATTAAAGAATAACTTTCAGAAGGAACACTATGACAGGGGCCTTTATAAAAATGAACTATGTTGGAAGAGACCTAAATTAATAAAGTGGCAGCAGGAATGAAAGGCGAGAGGTTCAGAGATGTATCTAGAAGGCAGAATTTGCCAATCTTAAACATAGTTTTTTAAAATTTTATTTTACTTTGGAGTATAGTTGATGAACAATGCTGTGTTAGTTTCAGGTGTACAGCAGTGATTCAGTTATACACACATTTATTATTTGTCAGTGTTTTCTTATACAGGTTATTACACAGCACTGGATAGAATTCATTGTGTTATACAGTAGGTCCTTGAGGCTTACTCATTTTAAATACAATAGTGTGCACATGTCTTTTTCTTTTTTTTTTGGTGTTAGTTCTAAAAGATCTTGTAGGTCTTCATAAAACCATTCAACTTCAGTTTCTTCAGCATTACTGGTTAGGGGATAGACTTGGATAACTGTGATATTGAATGGTTTGCCTTGGAGACAAACAGAGATCATTCTGTCATTTTTGAGATTGCATCCAAATACTGCATTTCGGACTCTTTGTTGACCATGATGGCTACTCCATTTCTTCTCAGGGATTCCTGCCCGCAGTAGTAGATATAATGGTCATCTGAGTTAAATTCAACCTGTCCAATCCATTTTAGTTCGCTGATTCTTAGAGTGTCGCTGTTCACCCTTGCCATCTCTTGTTTAACCACTTCCAATTTGCCTTGATTCATGGACCTGACATTCCAGGTTCCTATGCAATATTGCTCTTTACAGCATCAGATCTTGCTTCTATCACCAGTCATATCCACAACTGGGTATTTTTTTTTTTTTTTGCTTTGGCTCCATCCCTTCATTCTTTCTGGAGTTATTTCTCTGCTAATCTCTAGTAGCATATTGGGCACCTAATGACCTGGGGAGTTCTTCTTTGGTACCCTATCATTTTGCCTTTTCATACTGTTCATGGGGCTGTCAAGGCAAGAATACTGAAGTGGCTTGTCATTCCCTTCTCCAGTGGACCACATTCTGTCAGACCTCTCCACCATGACCCGCCTGTCTTGGGTTGCCCTGCAAGCATGGCTTGGTTTCATTGAGTTAGACAAGGCTGTGATCCTAGTGTGATTAGATTGACTAGTTTTCTGTGAGTATGGTTTTAGTGTGTCTGTCCTCTGATGCCCTCTTGCAACACCTACCATCTTACTTGGGTTTCTCTTACCTTGGGCGTGGGGTATCTCTTCACGGCTGCTCCAGCAAAGCACAGCCGCTGCTCCTTACCTTGGACGAGGGGTATCTCCTTACCGCCACCGTTCCTGACCTTCAATGTGGAATAGCTCCTCTACGCCCTCCTGTGCCTGCCCAGCCACCACTCCTTGGGTTGCTCCTCCCGGCCGCCAGCCCTGGCCTCAGGCGCGAGGTGGCTTCTCCCAGCAGCCCAGACCTCAGACACGGGGTGTCTTCTCCCGGCCACCACTGGCCTCGGACGCAGGGTAGCTCTTCCTAGTCACCACCCTCACCTCAGACATGGGGTGTCTCCTCCCAGCTACCACTGGCCTCGGAGGCAGGGTAGCTCCTACTGGCCGCCGCCTTGACCTTGGACACAAGGTGTCTCCTCCCGGCCCTACCACCCAAAAAAGATGTCCTTTTAATTATAGGGGATTGGAGTGCAAAAGTAGAAAGTCAAGAAACACGTGGAGTAACAGGCAAATTTGGCCTTGTAATGCGGAATGAAGCAGGGCAAATACTAATAGAGTTTTGCCAAGAAGATGCACTAGTCATAGCAAACACCTTCTTCCAACAACACAAGAGAAGACTCTACACATGGACATCAACAGCCGGTCAACACTGAAACCAGATTGATTACATTCTTTGCAGCCAAAGATGGAGAAGCTATATACAGTCAACAAAAACAAGACTGGGAGCTGACTGTGGCTCAGATCATGAACTCCTTATTGNCCGCTGCTCCTTACCTTGGACGAGGGGTATCTCCTTACCGCCACCGTTCCTGACCTTCAATGTAGGATAGCTCCTCTAGGTCCTCCTGTGCCTGCCCAGCCACCACTCCTCAGGTTGCTCCTCCCAGCCGCCGGCCCTGGCCTCAGGGGCGAGGTGGCTTCTCCTGGCGTCCCAGACCTCAGACGTGGGGTGTCTCCTCCCTGCCGCCACTGGCCTCGGATGTGGGGTAGCTCCTCCCGGCCGCCGCCCTGAACTCGGAAGTGGGGCGTCTCCTCCCAGCCACCACTGACCTCAGATGCAGGGTGTCTCCTCCCGGCTGCCGCCTCTGACCTCGGACGCAGGGTAGCTCCTCTCAGCCCGTTCCTGCGCTGTCGCAGCCTGGCACTCTAGGCCACTGCCCCTGACCTCAGACGTGGGGTAGCTCTCAGCTGCCTCCGCCACCTGCGCTCAAGTGCACCTTATGGCAATCAATATATATTATGGTAAGCAAGCATTTAAAGTGCAAGTCACTATTTCCTTAATTATGACATAGTATGGGTTTCCCTGGTGGCTCAGTGGTAAAGAATCTGCCTGCCTGTGCAGGAGACAGGAGTTCAGTCCCTCCTCTGGGAAGATCCCCTAAAGAAGGAAATAGCAATCCACTCCAGTATTCTTGTCTGGGAAATCCTATCGACATAGGAGCCTGGCAAGCTACAGTCCATGGGGTCGCAAAAGAGTGGAACATGACTGAGTGACTGAACAAGTATGGATTTTATGGAAAATGGAGACTGCCTCCCTATATTTGGAGAATTCCCATCATATAAGTCTTCGTGAGAAGCAAAAAGTACCACTTAATGTCCTACTTAAAAAATCACCTTTCCAAGTCCTAGAGCTAAAGCTGGGAGATTGAAAAACATGCAGACCCCTGGGGCACTACTCATTCCTTCTGCTCTTATCTGCTCTTTCTGTTACTCAGTTGCTAAGTCCTGTCCAACTCTATGTGAACCCACAAACTGCAGCACACCAGGCTTCCCTGTCTTTCACATCTCCCGGAGTTTGCTCAAACTCATGTCCACTGAGTCAGTGATGCCATCTCATCCTGTTGCCCCCTGCTCCTCCTGCATTCAATCTTTTCCCGCACCAGGGTCTTTTCCAATGAGTCAGCTCTTCAAATGAGGTGGCCAGGGTTTTGGAGCTTCAGCATCAGTCCTTCCAATGAATATTCAGGACTGATTTCCTTTAGGATTCACTGGTTTGATCTTCTTGCAATCCAAGGGACTCTCAAGAGTCTTCGCTACCACAGTCTGAAAGCATCAGTTCTTCAGCGTTCAGCCAACTCTCACATTCATTCACGACTACTGAAAAAAACATATCTTTGACTATATGGACCTTTGTCAGCAAAATGATGTCTCTGCTTTTTAATATGCTGTCTAGGTTTGTCATAGCTTTATCTTCCAAGGAGTTCAGTTCAGTATCTCAGTCATGTCCGACTCTTTGCAACCCCTCATGAACTGCAGCATGCCAGGCTTCCCTGTCCATCACCAACTCCTAGAGTCCACCTAATCCCATGTCCATTGAGTTGGTGATGCCATCCAACCATCTCATCCTCTGTAGTCCCCTTCTCCTGCCCTCAATCTTTCCCAGCATCAGGGTCTTTTCAAATGAGTCAGCTCTTTGTATCAGGTGGCATCATTTAATTGCGTGGCTACAGTCACCATCCACAGTAACTTTGGAGCCCAAGAAAATAAAATCTGTCACTGTTTCCATCACTTCATGGCAAATAGATTCAGAAAAAAGTGGAAACAGTGACCGATCTACTCTTGTCCCAAGGGTCTGATCAGGCTTGTGTCTGCCTCCTTCCTGAGGAAGCCAGATGTCCCATCTGAACAGCCTTCCTACATCAGTGTCCCACTCTAGGGGGCTAGGCAGGAGTCCCAGACCAGTGCTATCTCCCAGGATATTAACACAGTGGCCAAGTTTCTTGGCGCTGGGGCTGCCACAGTTGGTGTGGCTAGTTCAGGAGCCAGCGTTGGAGCAGTTTTTGGCAGCTTGATCACTGACTATGCAGGAACCTGCCCCTGAAGCAGCAACTCTTCCCTGTGCCATTCTGGGCTTTGCCGTGTATGAGGCTAGGAGGCTCTTCTGTCTGATAGCCCCCTTCCTTATCTTCTTCACCATGCGAGACTCCTTGGAGGTCACCTACTTATCCCTGCTGCTCAACTCCAGACCATGCCCAGTGCTCTACTGTTAAACACAGCATTGCTGGGACTTTCCTGGTGGTCCAGTGGTTAAGACTTCACCTTCCAATGCAGGGGATGAGAGCTCCATCCCTGACTGGGGAGCTAAATTCCATATTCCTCCAAGCCAAAAAACCAAAACATGGGACAGAAACAATACTGTAACAAATTCAATGAAGACTTTTTGTTAAAGTCTGGTCCACAGAATAAATTTTTAAAAAATAATAATATTGAGAAAAGAACTACACATCATACATTGAGTCACTTTATAATTTTATCTCTAAAGAACACTGATCATAATTAAAACTTGTGTAAATAAAAATAAATAAATAAATGCAAAAAAAGAATGGTCCCCAGGAAAAAAGTCTTAAGAAAAAGTTTCTCTAAAAGTGAAAAAACTTTCCCAGCCTCTCTTACAGCCAGAGCACAGATTTACGACCTCAACTCTTATCAGTCAGAGTTCTCCTATAGCAGACACTGAAACAGACAGAAGTGAATGGAATTGATTCAGTGAGATCAGTACTAGGACAGGTGGCTGCCATGGTGGTACTCCTTTTCCAAGAGAGCAGTGGTGTATTAGCAGCAGCATCCAGATTCCAGCATTGATGGCATCTGCTGAAAGCAGCAGGTTCGTGGACAGCAGGAGCAGCAGCAGGAGAAACAAGGGGAGCTTTATGGAGTCCATTCTGCAGTGTGATTTTGGAAATAATTCCTGGATAAGAAATCCTCAGTGTGGCTTTCCAACTCTCCTAGAGAGTCTAAGTACTAAAATAGTCATTATTAAATTCACTTTTAGTTAAAAAAAAAAAGAAAAAGAGGAAAGGATATATAACAGATGAATTAATGGAAGCGTGCCAGAATAGCAGATTGAGGCCATCCAAAATTTCACTACTCCATAAAAGAAATGAGAACAGTGGCTAAAGTTGTCAAAATCAACTTCTTCAGAACTCTGGAAATAAAGTCTTGCAAGGATCCAAGGAGAGGTATTTTGGCCTAAAACTCAACATTCAAAAAACAAAGATCATGGCACCTGGTCCCATCACTTCATGGCAAATAGATGGGGAAACAATGAAAACAGTGAGAGACTTTATTTTCTTGGGCTCCAAAATCACTGCAGATGGTGACTGCAGCCATGAAATTAAAAGACGCTTGCTCCTTGGAAGAAAAGCTATGACCAACCTAGACAGCATATTGAAAAACAGAGACATTACTTTGCCAACAAAGGTTCATCTAGTCAAAGCTATGATTTTTCCAGTAGTCATGTATGGATGTGAGAGGTGGACTATAAAGAAAGCTGAACTCTGAATAACTGATGCTTTTGAACTGTGGTGTTGGAGAAGACTCTTGAGAGTCCCTTGGACTGCAAGAATATCAAACCAGTAAATCCTAAAGGAAATCAATCCTGAATATTCATTGGAAGGACTGATACTGAAGCTGAAACTCCAATCCTTTGGCCACCTGATGCAAAGAACTGACTCCTTGGAAAAGACCCTAATGCTGGAAAAGATTGAAGGCAGGAGGAGAAGGGGACGACAGAGGATGAGATGGTTGGATGCCATCACTGACTCGATGGACATCAGTTTGAGCAAGCTCCAGGACTTGGTGATGGACAGGGAAGCGTGGCATGCTGCAGTCCATGGGCTCGCAAGGAGTTGGACAGGACTGAGTGACTGAACTGATGGGAAAGCTGGCCAAGAACTCGAGTAGGCAACTTTGGAACCATCATTGGAAAAACATTTAAAACCAGTCAGATGAGAAGATGTTTTTAATGGCTGGAAGGGCTGCTATTGGTCTTAGTGCTTTGTGCTTTGTGCTTTGATGACTTGGGAATGTCTAATGAGATTGGAGCTATTGAAAGGGCTATAATTTGGCCCAGTATCTGAAAGATAGAATTCATTCCACTGTATGTATTAACTCTTAGCAGGAAGTATTGGCTTAACAGCTTCATCTGCTTTGGCAGTCAACAGAGCTCCTTCTCTCAAGAACTTCATGATAAAAGGCTCTTCAGTGTTGATTGGTGCAACTTTTGCAGCCATAACTGGAGCTGGAATGCTGATACAGTCAGTATCATATTATTGGAACCCAGGCCCAAAACATCTAGCTTGGTTATTACTATCAGGTGTGATCAGTGCAGTGGTGGCTCCTCAAAATATTATGAGGGCCTCTTCTCATCAGAGCAGAGGGGTACACTGCTGGCACTGTGGGAGACCTTTCCACCTTGGTCACATGTCTACCCAATGAGAAGTTTCTGAACATGAGAGCACCCTTGGGCATGGGCCTAGATCTTGTCTTTGTGTTCTCACTGGGCTCTGTGTTTCTTCCACAGTGGCTGTTGCCACTGTATACTCAGTAGCAATTTATGGTAGATTAGTTCTTTTCAGCATCTTTCTTATGTATGATATGCAGGAATCAATCAAGTGTGCAGAAGTAGTACCAGTGTATACAGTTCAAAAATATGACCCTATCAACTCAGTGCTGGGAATCTACATGGAGACATTAAATATACGTATGCTGGTTGTCAGTATTCTACCAACTGGAGGCAACAGAAAGAAGTGAAGTGACTCAGCTTCTGACTTAATACTTCAGATATCTGGCTTAATAGGGGAAGATTTTCCCTAAATAGGGGCTTCCCGGGTTGCACTAATGATAAAGAACCTGCCTGCCTCCATCATGCAGGAGATATAAGAGACATAGGTTCAATCCCTGGGTTGGGGAGATCCCCTGGAGGAGTGTATGGCAACACACTCCTGTGTTCTTGCCTGGAGAATCTCATGGACAGAGGAGCCTGGCAAGCCACAGTCCATAGGGTTGCAAAGAGTCGGACAGGATGGAAGCGACTTAGCACACATGCGTGCACATTCATTAAATAGTTTGTGCAAGCAGCTTTCATTGAAGTTAGTAGACAAGAACTTGCCAACATGTTTCAGGTGTTACAGCAATGTGATGCTTCAAGTTTGCTTTTTCTTCTGGAGAATAAATTCAGTAGTTCTCTTCCAAACAGCACACTCATTCTCAATTCTCATATCTGAATAATTCTAAAATGTTCTGATGAATGTGAAAACCGGTTTGTGTTGCAGGAATTAAAGTGTTTTATCGATCTTTAAATTTATTTGGTTAAGTGAAATTTAGGAAACTCATGTACTTGCATTTTTTTTGAGTGTGGGATATTAACAAGTAATGTTATAAGTGACATAAGGGTTTGGTAAAAGGACAAGAGAGACGTAAAGGGTCAGCTGCGGTCTTTCTGTGAATACTTAGAACTTGGCACATATGTAATTGTGGTGAGCCAGGGAAGGAGTCTGGATGTCTGAAAATAAGTTATGGCTGTACATCTGCTAACTTATCAGAAGCATTGAGCAGAAAACAAAGACATAAACGATTCTTAGGACTCTCCTTACAACATAGGTGCGGTCATGATTGACTTCTCATTGTTTCACACTGTTAGGAGAGTCTGCAATGTTAAATATATGGAGAATTCCTCTTACATTATATATATTAAAAACAAAAAAAGAACAAGAGGGCAGCAGAGGATGAGATGGTTAGACAGCATCAATGACTCCCCTTGGATGTGAACTTGAACAAATTCTAGAAGATAGTGGAGGGTGGGGAGTCTGGCGAGCTGTAGTACATGGCGTTGCATGTACTGAGTGACTGAACAACAGCAATATCTATTATATATGTGTGTTGAAGTCTTGAATCGTCTAGAACAAAATATCCTTAAAACACTCAAGAAAAAATATTCAAAGCATGAAAATTCTTGCATTTTTAAGTATACAAAGCAGACTCACGGATATAGAGAACAAATCAATGGTTACCAGTGGGGAAGGGGAAAGGGCAGAGGCAATATACGGGTGGGAGAGTAAAAGGTACAAGCTATCATGTATAAAATAAGCTGCAAGGATATATTGTATAATCCAGAAATAATAGCCAATATTTTATGTTAAGTATAAATGGAGCCTAATCTTTAAAAATTATACTGTGAATCACTATATTGTAATATGTAATATATAATATTGTATATCAACTGTATAACTATAACTAAGTTAAAAAGTTATAACTATATAACTAAATTTAAAAGTATATAAACAATATGTGCATAATTGCTGAATAGTTTTGCAAATTTATTGAAATGTTTAAAGGAATACATGCTTGCCTTTCTCCTCTCTTCAAATTTTAAAGCTTTTTATCAAGAAGCCTCTTTGTATTACACTTGAGATTATGAAAGCAGTTTTCCCCCTCAGATTTGGTTTCTTGAATTCCATCTCAGAGGAATCACTTAAAAAAGGAAGGCAAAGTGAGGCTTTTTACATGAGCTGTATCAATCAAAAATGTAATGGAGATGGGGTGAGAGTTAGGAGGGAGGTTCAGGAAGGAGGGGACATACACAAACCTATGGCTGATTCATGGTGATATACGGCAGAAATGAACACAATATTGTAAAGCAATTATCCTCCAATTAAAAATAGAAAAAGAAACAATGAGTATACAAAAAAAAAAAGAAATGAAAAATGCTTTCTTTGAGTTTCGAATAGCAGAATTTTCCTTCTCTACTCCATAGACCATTACTTAACTCTCCTGTGCAATTTGTAAGTTTCTTTGATACAAGAGTTATTTTTGGAAGTTCTTACAAATGAAATAACTGTATGATTATTGAGATGGTGTTTTCTCTTCTTTATTTTTAACTGGAGGATAATTGCTTTACAATGTTGTGTTGGTTTCTGGCTTACACCAACTTGAATCAGCTCTAAGTATACATATGTCCCCTCCCTCTTGAACTTCCCTCCACCCATGGTTGGTGGTTTTGACAAATATTTATTATAATAATCCAGAAATAACTATCCTAACCATTTCAATTTACATAGGATGCTTATTTCTGAAATAATAAATGGTCCAGCCAGGAAAAAAAGATAAATTGGATTTTATTAAAATTAAAAATGTTGTGCTTCAAAGTACACCATCAAGTGAATGAAAACAATCCATAGAATGGGAATATATTGCAAAACATATATCTGATGAAAAATAAAAAACTTCATAACTGGAATATTAAAGAAATACAACTCAAAGCTAGGAGGAAGGACAAATAAACCAATTTTAAGACTGGCAAAGAATCCAAATAGAAATTTTCCCAAGTAATATATACAAGTGGTCCAAAAGTACAAGAAAAGATGATGAACATCAGTATTCATTGCATGCATGCGTTATAATTTGCCTCAGTTGTGTCCGACTCTTTGCAACCCAATGGACTGTAGCCCACCAGGCTCTTCTGTCCATGGGATTCTCCAGGCAAGAATACTGAAGTGGGTTGCCATGCCCTCCTCCAGTGGATCTTTCTAACCCAGGGATCTAACCAGAGTTTCTTACCTCTCCTGCATTGGCAGGCAGGTTCTTTACCACTAGTGCCACCTGGGAAGCCCTCAGTAGTCATTAGGGCAATGCAAATATCAAAACTTTGATACATGCTCAAACTACCGCACAATTCCACTCTTCTCACATGCTAGTAAAGTAATGCTCAAAATTCCCCAAGACAGGCTTCAGCAATACGTGAACTGTAAACTTCCTGATGTTCAAGCTGCTTTTAGAAAAGGAAGAGGAACAAGACATCAAATTGCCAACATCTGCTGGATCATGAAAAAATCAAGAGAGTTCCAGAAAAAATCTATTTTTGCTTTATTGACTATGCCAAAGCCTTTGACTATGTGGATCACAATAAACTGTGGAAAATTCTGAGAGAGATAAGAATACCAGACCACCTAACCTGCCTCTTGAGAAATCTGTATGCAGGTCAGGAAGCAACAATTAGAACTGGACATGGAACAACAGACTGGTTCCAAATAGGAAAAGGAGTGTGTCAAGGCTGTATGTTGTCACCCTGTTTATTTAACTTATATGCAGAGTACATCATGACAAACGCTGGGCTGGAAGAAGCACAAGCTGGAATCAAGATTGCCGGGAGAAATATCATACCTCAGATATGCAGATGACACCACCCTTATGGCGGAAAGTGAAGAGGAACTAAAACGCCTCTTGAGGAAAGTGAAAGAGGAGAGTGAAAAAGTTGGCTTAAAGCTCAACATTCAGAAAACGAAGATCATGACATCTAGTCCCATCACTTCATGGGAAATAGATGGGGAAACAGCGGAAACAGTGTCAGATTTTATTTTCTGGGCTCCAAAACCACTGTAGATAGTGACTGCAGCCATGAAATTAAAAGATGCTTTCTCCTTGGAAGAAAAGTTATGACCTACCTAGATAGCATATTCAAAAGCAGAGACATTACTTTGCTAACAAAGATGTGTCTAGTGAAGGCTATGGTTTTTCCAGTAGTCATGTATGAATGTGAGAGCTGGACTGTGAATAAGGCTGAGCACTGAAGAATTTATGCTTTTGAACTGCGGTGTTGGAGAAGACTCTTGAGAGTTCCTTGGACTGCAAGGAGATCCAACCAGTCCATTCTGAAGGAGATCAACCCTGGGATTACTTTGGAAGGAATGATGCTAAAGCTGAAACTCCAGTACTTTGGCCACTTCATGCAGAGTTGACTCATTGGAAAAGACTCTGATGCTGGGAGGGATTGGGGACAGGAGGAGAAGGGGACGACCGAGGATGAGATGGCTGGATGGCATCACTGACTCGATGGGCGTGAGTCTGAGTGAACTCTGGGAGTTGGTGATGGACAGGGAGGCCTGGGGTGCTGCAATTCATGGGGTCTCAAAGAGTTGGACACGACTGACTGGACTGAACTGAACTAGTTAGTTCTTAAAATGCTTGTGGAAATAGTAGATTCACCAAATGTTAGACCATCTAGGACAATGGAAAAATCCTGAATGATCAAAAGTTACCAACATAATTTCCTCGTGTATTTTCTAAGAAAGAAACATAAATTATCAGTCTTATACCAAATTGAAAATGAATATTAGTGGTATGAATGACATCAAATTCAGCTCAGTTTATTTCAATCGCTCAGTCTTGTCTGACTCTTTGCACCCCATGAGNCCAACATAATTTCCTCGTGTATTTTCTAAGAAAGAAACATAAATTATCAGTCTTATACCAAATTGAAAATGAATATTAGTGGTATGAATGACATCAAATTCAGCTCAGTTTATTTCAATCGCTCAGTCTTGTCTGACTCTTTGCAACCCCATGAGTCGCAGCACGCCAGGCCTCCCTGTCCATCACCAACTCCCAGAGTTCACTCGGACTCACGTCCATTGAGTCCGTGATGCCATCCAGCCATCTCATCCTCTGTCATCCCCTTCTCCTCCTGCCCCCAATCCCTCCCAGCATCAGGGTCTTTTCCAATGAGTCAAGTCTTCACTTGAGGTGGCCAAAGTACTGGAGTTTCAGCTTTAGCATCATTCCTTCCAGAGAAATCCCAGAGCTGATCTCCTTCAGAATGGACTGGTTGGATCTCCTTGCAGTCCAAGGGACTCTCAAGAGTCTTCTCCAACACCACACTTCAAAAGCATCAGTTCTTCAGTGGTCAGCTTTCTTCACAGTCCAGCTCTCACATCCATACACGACCACTGGAAAAACCATAGCCCTGACTAGACAGACCTTAGTTGGCAAAGTAATGTCTCTGCTTTTGAATATACTATCTAGGTTGGTCATAACTTTTCTTCCAAGGAGTAAGCGTCTTTTAATTTAATGGTTGCAATCACCATCTGCAGTGATATTGGAGCCAAAAAAAATAAAGTCTGACACTGTTTCCACTGTTTCCCCATCTATTTCCCATGAAGTGATGGGACCGAATGCTATGATTTTTGTTTTCTGAATGTTGAGCTTTAAGCCAACTTGTTCACTCTCCTCTTTCACGTTCATCAAGAAGCTTTTTAGTTCCTCTTCACTTTCTGCCATAAGGGTGGTGTCATCTGCATATCTGAGGTTATTGATATTTCTCCCGGCAATCTTGATTCCAGCTTGTGCTTCTTCCAGCACAAGTTAAATAAGCAGGGTGACAATATACAGCTTTGACGTACTCCTTTTCCTATTTGGAACCAGTCTATTGTTCCATGTCCAGTTCTAACTGTTGTGATTACACCTAAAACTGCACGTGACAAAATTAGTGATACACATTTTATTTTTTAAAAAACCCATTTTTTTTTCCCTCTTTAAATTTCTCTATGCATTCGTAGAGATACAAGAGCAGTTTTATTTTTATATTTTCACTGTGCTGTGTCTTCATTGTGGCCCATGGACTTAGTTCCCTGACCAGGGATGGAACCCACATCCCCTGGGTTAGAAGGCGGATTCTTAACCACTGGAGCACCAGGGAAGTCCCACATCTCTTTTTACATCACTGAAAACTTTGAATATTGACTTAAGAAATCTTAGGGAGCCATGCGTCCGGCCAGTGGAGCCTTGAGGTGACAGCTGCTGTGGGTGGATTCTGGGGCCCAAAGCACAACCGTGTGGGAGAACTCCAGGTGCCCAACTGCACGAAAGGTCAATAGCTAAATGGGAAAAGTGATTGGGACAGCAATTCAACAAATGCTACAGTGAGAGTAATCCGGCTTTTCCTGGACCGCTACTTATTAAAGTATTTTTTAAAATTATATTTATTTATTTTTAATTGATTGATGACTGCTTTACAATATTGGTTTGATTTCTAACATACATCAACATGAATTAACCATAGTTGCTAACTTATATGCAGAGTACATCATGAGAAACACTGGATTGGAAGAAACACAAACTGGAATCAAGATTGCCGGGAGAAATATCAATAACCTCAGATATGCAGATGACACCACCCTTTTGGCAGAAAGTGAAGAGGAACTAAAAAGCCTCTTGATCAAAGTGAAAGAGGAGAGTGAAAAAGTTGGCTTAAACCTCAGCATTCAGAAAACAAAGATCATGGAATCTGGTCCCATCACTTCATGGGAAATAGATGGGGAAACAGTGGAAACAGTGTCAGACTTTATTTTTTTGGGCTCCAAAATCACTGCAGATGGTGATTGCAGCTATGAAATTAAACACTGTTACTCCTTGGAAGGAAAGTTATGAGCAACCTAGATAGTATATTCAAAAGCAGAGACATTACTTTGCCAACAAATGTCCATCTAGTCAAGGCTATGGTTTTTCCAGTGGTCATGTATGGATGTGAGAGCTGGACTGTGAAGAAAGCTGACCACTGAAGAATTGATGCTTTTGAAGTGTGGTGTTGGAGAAGACTCTTGAGAGTCCCCTGGACTGCAAGGAGATCCAACCAGTCCATTCTAAAGGAGGTCAACCCTGGGTGTTCTTTGGAAGGAATGATGCTAAAGCTGAAGCTCCAGTACTTTGGCCACCTCATGCGAAGAGTTGACTCATTGGAAAAGACTCTGATGCTGGGAGGGATTAAGGGCAGGAGGAGAAGGGGATGACAGAGGATGAGATGGCTGGATGGCATCACGGACTCAATGGACGTGAGTCCGAGTGAACTCTGGGAGTTGGTGATGGACAGGGAGGCCTGGCGTGCTGCGATTCATGGGGTCACAAAGAGTCGGACACGACTGAGCGACTGAACTGAACTGAACTGAGCTGTACAAAGAAAGCTGACCACTGAAGAATTGATGCTTTTGAAGTGTGGTGTTGGAGAAGACTCTTGAGAGTCCCCTGGACTGCAAGGAGATCCAACCAGTCCATTCTAAAGGAGGTCAACCCTGGGTGTTCTTTGGAAGGAATGATGCTAAAGCTGAAGCTCCAGTACTTTGGCCACCTCATGCGAAGAGTTGACTCATTGGAAAAGACTCTGATGCTGGGAGGGATTAAGGGCAGGAGGAGAAGGGGATGACAGAGGATGAGATGGCTGGATGGCATCACGGACTCAATGGACGTGAGTCCGAGTGAACTCTGGGAGTTGGTGATGGACAGGGAGGCCTGGCGTGCTGCGATTCATGGGGTCACAAAGAGTCGGACACGACTGAGCGACTGAACTGAACTGAACTGAGCTGTACGTATGTTCCCTCCCTCTTGATCCTTCCTCCCACCTCCCACGCTTTTCCACCCCTCCAAGTTGTTACACAGTCCCAGTTTGAGTTCCTGAGTCATACAGCAAATTTCCTTGGCTATCTACTTTACACATGTTAGTGTAAAACTAACATGCTTTTTTATTCTTTAAAAATATTTATTTATCTTTGACTGCCATCACCATCTTAGTCGTGGTGCACATGCTCTCAAGTGGTAGCATGTGGGCTTAATCGCTCCTCAGCATGTGGAATCCTCCCCAACCAGGGATCGAACCCATGTTCCCTGTATTGGCAGGCAGACACCCAACCCGTGGACCACCACGGAAGTCCCCATTAAAGTGTTTTAGTAAGTGAAAAACCCACTTCGTTCATGATGCTCTTTAGCAGTGCGAAGCTCCGGTACTGTGTTTCTCACTGCTTTACTTGTCGCATGAACAAAGCACATGAAACACGAACTGCCTCAGATCATTTTCAAAGCTGGACGAGTCATAGATCTAGTGACCGGGAAACTGTGAGCAGGAATCCTTACCTGGAGAGTCCAGTCAGTTTGGAAAAAATTTAACCAAAAATTGCACAAAACTTGGTACCTCTTCAACACAGTGCAGGAGGATTGGAAGACAGGGACACAAGCAAAGATGTCTAAGTTTGCTTCATGGAAAAAGCTTTCTAAGTTTCATCACAAACTGTCCAATTCATCCTCTCGTATTCATGAAATATCAGAAGTAAATGAAATAAGGGTCTTGTAACAATTTTTAAAGTTTCTTTATTGGTGACATACTTTTCTGTTACACTGAGACTCAGTCTGATGCTGGGAAAGATTGAAGGCAGGCGGAGAAGGAGGATGACAGAGAATGAGATGGTTGGATGGCTTCACGTACTGGATGGACATGAGTTTGAGCAAGCTCCGGGAGTTGGTGAAGGACAGGGAGACCCGGAATGCTGCGGTCCATGGGGTCGCAAAGAATTGGACACGACTGAGCGACTGAACTGAAATGAAATGTACCTAGTAAGTTCAGTTCAGTCGCTCAGTCGTGTCCGACTCTTTGCGACCCCATGAATTGCAGCACGCCAGGCCTCCCTGTTCAACACCAACTCCTAGAGTTCACTCAGACTCATGCCCATTGAGTCAAGTGATGCCATCCAGCCATCTCATCCTTAGTCGTCCCCTTCCCCTCCTGCCCCCAATCCCTCCCAGCATCAGAGTCTTTTCCAATGAGTCAACTCTTTGCATGAGGTAGCCAAAGTACTGGAGTTTCAGCTTTAGCGTCATTCCTTCCAAAGAAATCCCAGGGTTGATCTCCTTCAGAATGGACTGGTTGGATCTCCTTGCAGTCCAAGGGACTCTCAGTCTTCTCCAACACCACAGTTCAGAAGCATCAATTCTTTGGCACTCAGCCTTCTTCACAGTCCAACTCTCACATCCATACATGACCACTG
>SJXQ01003912.1:368755-396647 GCA_006408695.1 Aepyceros melampus | reverse complement strand
GTCTTCATCCCTGTCTCCTGTACAATGTCATGAACCTCATTCCATAGTTCATCAGGCACTCTATCTATCAGTTCTAGGCCCTTAAATCTATTTCTTACTTCCACTGTATAATTATAAGGGATTTGATTTAGGTCATACCTGAATGGTCTAGTGGTTTTCCCTACTTTCTTCAATTTCAGTCTGAATTTGGCAATAAGGAGTTCATGATCTGAGCCACAGTCAGCTCCTGGTCTTTTTTTTGCTGACTATATAGAGCTTCTCCATCTTTGGCTACAAAGAATATAATCAATCTGATTTCGGTGTTGACCATCTGGTAATGTCCATGTGTAGAATATTCTCTTGTGTTGTTGGAAGAGAGTGTTTGCTATGACCAGTGCATTTTCTTGGCAAAACTCTATTAGTCTTTGCCCTGCTTCATTCTGCATTCCAAGGCCAAATTTGCCTGTTACTCCAGGTGTTTCTTGACTTCCTACTTTTGCATTTCAGTCCCCTATAATGAAGAGGACATCTTTTTTGGGTGTTAGTTCTACAAGGTCTTGTAGGTCTTCATAGAACCGTTCAACTTCAGCTTCTTCAGCATTACTGGTTGGGGCATAGACTTGGATTACGGTGGTATTGAATGGTTTGCCTTGGAAAGGAACAGAGATCACTCTGTTTATTTTATAATGTTTATAATCTTTGATTAATTTTATAATGTTTTGTTTTAGAAGGTGCATTTTTTTCATTCAAAGAAATCTTGAATGTATCTTAGAATCTTTATTTGGAAGAAGAAAATTGACCTTTTGATATCATAAACAGATAAGTCCACATTAAGTGAATTATTATTTTTGAGGGGATGTAGTACAATACTCAGAGAAGGCAATGGCACTCCACTCCAGTACTCTTGCCTGGGAAATCCCATGGGTGGAGGAGCCTGGTAGGCTGCAGTCCATGGGTTCTCGAAGAGTCCGACATGACTGAGTGACTTCACTTTCACTTTTCACTTTCATGCATTGGAGAAGGAAATGGCAATTCACTCCAATGTTCTTGCCTGGAGAATCCCAGGGACAGGGGAGCCTGGTGAGCTGCCATCTATGGGGTCGTATAGAGTCGGACACGACTGAAGTGACTTAGCAGCAATACAATACTAAATTATTTTCCCTGACTTAACAAGTTCTAAGTTGAAATAGTTAACATGCTTGGGTCAGACTTCATCAGATTCAGATCTGTATTAATACGAATGTTAACCCTTAGAAAATAAAACTTAAAAATTAAGAAAAGAGTGAAATATTTTGACAAAATTTAGGCATGCAAAATTATGACTGGGAAATTTTTATTTGGAGAAATTATGGTCATAAAAAGAAATTATAGGGAATTTCCTGGTGGAACAGTGGTCAGGACTCTGTACTTTCACTGCTGAGGGCCTTAGTGCAATCCCTAGTTAAGGAATTAAGATCCCACACGAGGCCAAAAAAAGAAAAAAAATTATAGAGGCAAAATTTTCAGTGGTAAAATTAGATATGGGCAAGATGTGACCAAATCTTAAAAACAAAGAATTGATTCTGATTAAATAATTTCAGAGAAATAAAAATAAAATGAAAAACACTGAAAATGGATTTCCTGCTCTCCATATCAAATTAAGCAAAGATTTAAATTTACTTTATATTTAGCTATAGAAAAAAATAGATAATTCATCAGAGTATCATTCTATTAAAACACTTATTGATAAGATATGTAATAAAAATTTACTAATCACAAAACAGCCGCATAAAAAGCACTAAATTTCATATTAGATGTGTGTTGGCAAAAGGGGTGAATGGGTTAGAAAATACTATTTTCATTTGGTAATTTTTCCTTTTGTCTGTATCTCCCCATGACAATTTTGTGAAATAAATTCAAAAATTTACTTCTTACCACAATTCAGATGTATAGGGAAAAAACAAGTTTTTGGGGTTTTGTTTTACTCTCATACTAGAACTTTTATTTAGCAGAAATATGGCATTGCAGTCCATGCTGACATTCTGAGATTCTGTGACTTATTTTTCCAGAGCAAGATTTTAGTCACAGAATAAATTATCCTGACTGTACCGTAATGCTTTTGTTACCCCATTGATTTATAATTAAGTTTGTTTGGTCAGTTACCCACTAATAAAATAACCCTGCGGGGTATAACATATGGGTTTTCTCAAGCTAAAACTATTCTGACTTTCCTCTTAGTTAATGGAAGAGAAAATTATTAAATATCTAATCCAATTTTTGTCTACCCCAATAACCTAAATGGTCCATTTAGTCCTCCAAGAATGGAAACCATGCCTGTGGAATATTTAAAGTAGAAAAAGAAAACTGCTATTGGAACTAGAGTATCATCTTTAGATATTTCAAGGACTGTTATGTGGAGGCATAATTATATTTATTCTCTGTAACCAAAGACTGGGACTGGGACACATAGAATCACGGAAAGGGAGGTTCTACTCTGTTTAAGAAATAACTAATATTTGGAGCTGTCCGCCAATTGAATGGGGCTTCCCTCATGGCTCAGCTGGTGAAGAATCAGCCTGCAATGCAGGAGACCCCAGTTCAATTCCTGGGTCGCGAAGATCCACTGGAGAAGGGATAGGCTACCCACTCCAGTATTCTAGGGCTTCCTTTGTGGCTCAGTAGGTAAAGAATCCACCTGCAATGTGGGAGACCTGGGTTTGATCCCTGGGTTGGGAAGATCCCCTGGAGAAGGGAAAGTTTACCCACTCCAGTATTCTGGCCTAGAGAATTCCATGGAAAGAGTTGGACACGACTGAGCAACTTCCACTTTCAGGAGTTGAATGACTGCTTATGAAAGATGAGATTTACATCATCAGGAATAGTCAAGCTGAGGTTCTGGGGTGCTGAAAGAAGCATCTTTGGTTGAGATCAGATCCTCGAGATCAGTCACAGGGAAACTGTTACCTGTGGTTTAAGGAGGACCAGTGTTTGCAGTTTCAGCGTTAGTCCTACAATGATGTCTCTTTCAACTATTTGCAGTTCACTGATGTTAGTTGAAGTGGAAAGACAGGAATAGGGTTTCGGTGCAAATACATCCTTGGAAGTATGTTTTACAGGAGAAAATCACCATGTCTGTTAATACAAAAAAAAAAAAAAAGAGGATTAAAAGACCACTGGTCTGATAGTCTTAAAAATGTCTTCAATTTTTGAGAATCCGAGGTTCTGCATTTGGAAACCTATGTAGCTTCAGTCTGAAGAAATGGTTGGAGACAGCTGGCAGAGGTTGAGGGAAGAGAGGAAAGAGCTGGTGTCTGAAGTAAAGAGTGATTTGGTCGCATGTGAGTCCTCAAGAGGGAAAAGTGGAAACTAGGTTAACAAACAAACCAGCCAAGGCAGAGACAGAAGGGGAGTTTGGTCACCAGGAAGAAAGCCAGAGACTAACTTTTGGAAGGAGAGTTCAACGAAACCAAGACCCCTCATGGTGTCGACCTAGCCAATCTTTCCAAGTGTCATCCCCACCCTCTCCCTGTCAACACCAGACTCTCTGCAGCTCCTTGAACACAAAGAGCCCTCTCTACACACGCAGGCCCCTCTGCCTGCAACACCACTTCCTCCCTTATCTACCTGGGGTTCACAGTCTTTCCTCTAGACAGAGCTCACAATCAGCTCCTCTGTCAAGTCTTCCTAGGCCTCTCCAGATGGGAGAAGAGACTTGATCCTCTGTATTCCAACAGCACCCTCCACCTAAGGATGAAATACCCATGGCCTGTAGCCCACCAGACTCCTCTGTCCATGGGATTCTCCACATAAGTATACCGGAGTAGGTAGCCATTCCCTTCTCCAGAGGATCTTCTCGATCCAGGGATGAACCTGGGTCTCCTGCATTGCAGGCAAATTCTTTACCATCTGAGCCCAATATAATTATTGTCAAGATGTCTGACTCTCTCACTAGACCATGAGCCCCTTGAAGCTAGGGGCCATGTCCTGTTGATTTTTCTGTCACCAGAATTTAAATCGTGTCAACCACATGTTTGTACCTCAGTAGATATATGATGAATGAGTAAGTGAATGAGTGAATGAGTCCAAGTGCACCTGCACAGCTGAGCCCACTCTGTGGATGCAGATGCTCGGTTCCTTTGGTTCACCAGCAAGAGCGAGCTCTCACATGATAGTTGAGAACCTCCAACTATGAGATCAAAATATTCCTGGGACAGAGAGCCAGACATGCCGCTATAAGGGTTCTCGTATTACCCTGAAATCCTCTAGAGACCCTGGCACAGTGTTTTGTCTAATAAATATGATGATGTGCACTAATGTATATGTATTTGTTCAAATTAGTGCACAAGTATATGAATAAATGAATGAAAACCTCCACATAAAAAAAATGATCCATAAGATTAATTAAGCCAGTGAGAAGAATATCTGGAGGAGTACGACAGCAAGACAGTCTTAGGCAAAGTGAGGTGATCTTACTTTGAGTGACATCTTATCACCTTTGGCATATTCTACTGGTCGCAGAAGCAAGAGAAAAGTCCCACCACACTCAAGTGTAACTGATTACACAAAGGCATGAATGTGAGAAATGATTTCCTACCCAGCTTCAGAGAAGTGGTTTCTGAGAACCACATTCCACCTTTACCTTAACTTTGTCATTTCCAAGGAAACAAGCCTGTTCATTTTGGCAGGCCAGATCTAAGTATATTATATTATTTGTTTATTTGGTTGCGGTGGGTCTTTGATGCTGGGCGTGGGCCTTCTATGGTTGCCGCAAGTTGGGTCTTGCAGAGTGATGACTTCCCATCGTGGTGGCTTCTCTTGTTTTGAAGCACAGGCTCTCGGTGCTCGGGCTCAGTAGTTGTGGCGCATGGACTTAGTGGTCCTGCGACATGTGGGATCTTCCCTGACCAGGGACTGAACTCGCATCCCCTGTGATGGAAGACAGATTTTTAACCACTGGAACACCAGGGCCGTCCTGGCAGGCCACAGCTGATGCTGTCACCTTTACCTACAACCCTGGATCACAATAAACTGTGGAAAATTCTGAAAGAGATGGGAGTACCAGACCACCTGACCTGCCTCTTGGGAAACCTGTATACAGGTCAGGAAGAACAGTTAGAACTGGACATGGAACAACAGACTGGTTCCGAATAAGAAAAAGAGTACATCAAGTCTGTATATTGTCACCCTGTTTATTTAACTTATATGCAGAGTACATCATGAGAAACTCTGGGCTGGAGGAACCACAAGCTGTAATCAAGATTGCTGGGAGAAATATCAATAACCTCAGATATGCCGATGACACCACCCTTATGGCAGAAAGTGAAGAGAAACTAAAAAGCCTCTTGATCAAAGTGAAAGAGGAGAGTGAAAAAGTTGGCTTAAAGCTCAACATTCAGAAAGCTAAGATCATGGCAAAATCAAGAAAACTAAGATCCGGTCCCATCACTTCAGGCAAATAGATGGGGAAACAGTGGCTGACTTAATTTTTCTATGTGCCAAAATCACTGCAGATGGTGATTGCAGCCATGAAATTAAAAGACACTTACTCCTTGGAAGAAAAGTTATGACCAATCTAGAGAGCATATTAAAAAGCAGAGACATTACTTTGCCAACAAGGTCCTTCTAGCAAGGCTATGGTTTTTCCAGTAGTCATGTATGGATGTGAGAGTTGAACTATAAAGAAAGCTGAGCACAGAAGAATTGATCCTTTTGAACTGTGGTGTTAGAAATCCAACCAGTCCATCCTAAAGGAGTTCAGTCCTGGGTGTTCATTGAAGGGACTGATGTTGAAGCTGAAACTCCAATACTTTGGCCACCTGATGCAAAGAGCTGACTCATTTGAGAAGACCCTGATGCTGGGAAAGATTGAGGGCAGGAGGAGAAGGGGATGACAGAGGATGAGATGGTTGGATGGCATCACTGACACAATGGACATGGGTTTGGGTGGACTCCAGGTGTTGGTGATGAACAGGGAGGCCTGATGTGCTGTCGGACACTACTGAGTGACTGAACTGAACTGAAGTGCTTTGTTTGATCCTATCACAACATTTGATTTTCCTTTAAATTTCACCTAAATATGGCATTCTCTCCAATCCTGTAACTCTTTTCCCTTGAGACACCTATAGTTTCTCCCATGTGCAGTCTCTTTTGTTGCAACATGTGTGTTTGACTATAGGTTTGTTCCTAGTCATGTTGGGCTGATTGGCCTGGAATAACTGCCATCAAGGTATGGACAAGTCCTTTGCTGCCACAAACCAGGACTTCAACTCAGTAGCAATATACACATCTGAGACCCCTTGTGTTTTCCCTGCCAAGCGCTCCTTATCCTTAACTGCAGGGTTTTATGCTGAATCTTGGAGAAGTAAATAACAACCCACTCCAGTACTCTTGCCTGGAAAATCCCATGGATGGAGGAGCCTGGTAGGCTGCAGTCCATGGGGTCACGAAGAGTTGGACACGACTGAGCGACTTCCTTTCACTTTTCACTTTCATGTATTGGAGAAGGAAATGGCAACCCACTCCAGTGTTCTTGCCTGGAGAATCCCAGGGATGGGGGAGCCTGGTGGGCTGCCGTCTATGGGGTCTGACAGAGTTGGCCACAACTGAAGCGACTTAGCAGCAGCAGCAGCAGCATGCTGAATCTGGACTTTTATTATCTCGTTGGGCTTCAGAGACACGCTGATTTTTTGAGTAAGCAGTCAGGGCAACTAATCCTTGGGGTTAGGGACCAAAACTCTTGTAAGTTCTATTTTTATTTTTGACCAAATGTCAGCCAACTTCTCAGGAGTTGTCTGCTAATAAACTTGCAGTACTTTCTGACATAGCTTCACAGAAGATGGTTTGGAATTGTACTGGCTACTCTGCGGAACTTTGACCTAAATAAGATGGTTCATTTTAGAGACACCTTAAATTAAAAAGAGAAAGAGAAAACAACTCTGTCTTGAAGGGACTGTCTATCTTAGCTGTCTGAAAGATCATTTAGTTTAAAGAAAAACTTCTTCCCTCCTCAAACATCCTTCATGTGCATTCTGAGGGGATTAATATTGCTGTTTTATTCTGTAACTTGATGAAATTGTCAGCAGTCTGAGTTATTGTTTAAATAAGTTAAAAGGATTTGTGTGGGTATTTTGAAATGGGTTTTTTTTTTCTTTCTCTCTCTCTCTCTCTTTCTCTGCACCAAGTTTTAGTTGTCTCAAGTGGGATCTAGTTCCCTGACCAGGGACTGAACCCAGGCCACCTGCATTGGAAGCATGGAATATTAGCCACTGGACACCAGGGAAATCCCAAAATGGGCTTTTCTAAATCTAATTTTTTCCCTCTTTCTGGAACAGAAATATTAGTAGGCTTTCTCCAATGATGATTTTGTTTGTCTAAAGCTTATTCCCTTTCCTTTTTTTTCCCTTCTGTCTCCTCCTTCTTTGCTCCTCTCTCTTAAAGTTGAATTGACGAGAAAGGAAACAAAGCCATCAATTTTAGAAGTACTGTCTATGATCAACTGGTGATGGGTTAAGTCTCTGGGTATACATGACACGTGCAATCCATAATCGCAGAGTGAGTGAAGGAGCAGGATGTTTCAGAAAAGGCACTGTAGTGGACATCAGGAGCCAAGGGCTCTCGTCCAGCTCTGACACTTTGCGAGTGACTGTCAGCAGGACAATGAGCCTCCCGGCTTCATTTTCTTGATCTGCAAAATGGGAGGCTCAGACCAGCTGATCTCTGATCTCTCTTCTGCTCTCACGTGTTTTGCCTCTTTGCGTAGCATGATCTCTATCACACTGATGCATTGAAGATTTTTCTACTTTTTTTTTTTTAATTTTGGCCACATCACAAAGCATGAGGGATCTTAGTTCCCCAACCAGACATCAAACCCATGCCCTCTGTCATGGAAGCATGGAGTCTTATCCACTGAACCATGGTGGAATTCCTTTTTCTTTTTTTAATCATTTATTTTTGGCTGTGCTGGGTCTTCGTTGCTGCAGGCAGGCTTTTTCTCTAGTTGTGACATGCAGGTTTCTCACTGGAGTGGCTTCTCTTGCTGTGGAGCATGGGCTCTAGGCCAGGGGCTTCAGTAGTTGTGGCTCCCAGGCTCTAAAGCATGGGCTCAGTGGTTGCAGCACCCAGGCTTAGCTGCTCCATAGCATGTGGGATTTCCCCAGACTGAAAATCTGGGATTTTCAGAGACTGACCCTGTCTCCTGCATCGGCAGTCAGATTCTTTACCACTGAGCCATCAGAGAAACTCTGCTTTCTTTCCTTAGGTTTCAAATTTTGGATTCAAATATCTCTTTTTTAAAGAAATTTTACTTATTTCGGCCACATGAGGAACATGTGAGAACTTAATTTCCTGGATCAGGGATCAAACCCATGTCCCATGCAGTGGAAGTGCAGAGTCTTAGCCACTGGAGCACCAGGGAAGTCCCTCGCTTTGTCTCTTGTACCTCATTTCTTCCTTCTGGGTTCAATTTTTTCATCATTAAGCTGAGATAATCACATTAATATTTGAAAAGAGTGAATGTTAGGGATAAAAAGGAACAATATAGGGGGGTTCGGGGCAGGCTTCCCCAGAACGTGCTACTTTCGCATGTGGATTATT
The DNA here is from genome assembly GCA_006408695.1 of Aepyceros melampus. Classification (NCBI taxonomy): domain Eukaryota; kingdom Metazoa; phylum Chordata; class Mammalia; order Artiodactyla; family Bovidae; genus Aepyceros; species Aepyceros melampus. Next base: position 388,097 of record SJXQ01003912.1, on the reverse strand, counting down.
TTAAGCTGAAGATAATCAAGGCCCAGCAGAGTCAGGAAGACCTTTCTTTTTAACCTTCTCCTTAACTGTCTAAGAGTTTAAACAGGGGGCCTGTACCAGGAAAAGAGTACTTACCAGAGATAACTTTTTAATATCAGAAGGACTTATCTGCACGTCAGAGTAAACATTTACTCTTTTTTTCATCCTATGACTTGTCTTCCTCCACGTCGAGGGCCCACACCCTACCCCCTTCTTAGCTTAGAATAGTATGTAAGCCTCAATTGCCTCTGAGTCTCATGTCTTTTGGGCTACTCTGGTAGCTCTGCTGGTAAAAAAATCTGCCTACACTGCAGACTGCTGCTGCTAAGTCGCTTCAGTCATGTCTGATTCTGTGCGACCCCATAGACGGCAGCCACCAGGCTCCCCTGTCCCTGGGATTCTCCAGGCAAGAACACTGGAGTGGGTTGCCATTTCCTTCTCCAAAGCATGAAAGTGAAAAGTGAAAGTGAAGTCGCTCAGTCATGTCTGACTCTTAGTGACCCCATGGACCACAGCCTACCAGACTCCTCCATCCCTGGGATTTTCCAAGCAAGAACACTGGAGTGGGGTGCCGTTGCCTTCTCCAATGCAGGAGACCCATTCAATTCCTGGGTCAGGAAGATCCCCTGGAGAAGGGATAGGCTACTTACTCCAGTATTCTTGGGCTTCCTGGGTGGCTCTGATGGTAAAACAATCTACCTGCAATGTGGGAGACCTGCATTTGATTCCTGGGTTGGGAAGATCCCCTGGAGGAGGGCATGGCAACCCACACCAGTATTCTTGCCTGGAGAATCCACTGACAGAGGAGTCTGGCGGGCTACAGTCCATGGGGTCACCAAGAGTCAGACACGACTGAGTGACCAAGCACAGCACAGCATTCATGTCTTTATGGGTATCCCGAACATACAAAGTTGTGTTTGTTTTTCTTTGTTAATCTGTTTTACATCAGTTAATTATTATTCCAGCCAACAAACTTAGAAGCGAAGAAGAGAAAGCTTTTCCTCTCCAAGTACATAATAATAAAACGTTGATGGATCCAATTTAATGCATGATGCTGGAGCAATTGGACCTTGATGGGCAAAAAAGCCAAAAACAGAATCTCAACCTAAACCTCACAGCTTATGCAAAAATAAACTCAAAATTAGTCACAGACTTATAGAAAAAACATGAAACTTTTAGACAAAAATATAGGAGAAAATCTTTGGGAACTCAGGCTAGGCAAAGCCTTCTTAAGCTTGATATCAAAAAGCACAATTGGTAATAGGAAAAATTGACAAATTGGACTTCATCAAAATTAAAACTTTTGTTCTGGGAAAGCACCTAGGAAGAAGATGAAAAGACAAGATACAAACTTGGATAAATATCTGCAAGCCACACAAAAGAAAAAGGACTAGTACTTAGAATATATTGAGTTGGTCAAAACGTTGTTCAGGTTTTTCTAACCTGAACAAAAAGGTTGTTTCTGAACAACCTTTTGGCCAACTCAATATAAAGATTATAAAGACCACAGTTCAGTCATAAAAGATAAAGAACTGACGAGTTCTCTGGTGGCCCCGTGGTTAGGATTCAGGGTTTTCACTGCCATGCCCCAGGTTCAGTCCCTGGTTGGAGAACTGAGATCCCATAAATGCATCAATGTGTGTGGGGAGTGGGTCTCAGAGAAAGGGTAATAAATTAGAATATGAGCAAAAGACATCATGGTATTGTAATTTATAAGATTTCTGTCCCTTCCTGGCACATAATTCCTAAAACACTTGTAATTTTCTAGCTGAACAGAGCAATAGCAGCATCTTTTATTATAACACTTTTTTTGTTTGTTTCTGAAATAGCTTTAGAGCAATAAAGGTGAAATATGTGTTTTCTGTTATTCATAAAATTCCCTTTCCCCCATCTTTGTATAATAAAGTGATTTTTGGAAAACTCCTAAATAATCATGTCATGGGAGCTGGTGTCGGGGAACCAACCATGTGATTAGACAGTTGGAACTTTTGCCCATCTCCTGATCTCCAAGGAGGGGAGAGGGGCTGGAGGTTGAATTTGTCAAAAAAGACTGATGATTAAATCGACCACACCTACAAGAGAAGGCCTCCATACAAACTCAAAAGGACAAGGTCAGGGGAGCTTCTGGGTTGGTGGAAAGAGAGATGCTGGGAAAGCGATGCATTCAGAGAAGGGTCGTTGCGCTGTGCTTCTCCCCCATACCTTGTCCTGTGCATCTCTTCTATCTGGTTGTTCCTGAGTCATATCCTTTTATATTAAACGGGTGATCAAGTAAACTGTTCTCCCGAGTCCTGTGAGCCACTCTAGCAAACTCGTGGAAACTGAGAAAGGGTTGTGGGAAACTTTGATTTACAGCTGGTTGGTCAAAAGAATAGGTAGAGACCTGGACTTGCAATCCGCATCTGAAGTGGCCAGGGGCAGCCTTTTGAGTCTGAGCCCTTAACCTGTGGGATCTGATGCCATTTACAAGTCAACAGTGTCAGAACTGAGTTAAACTGTAAACACCCAGCCGGTGGTGTCGGGAGGAACTGAGATTGCTTGGAGTTGAGGAAAAACCCATGCACCTCTGATCGAAGTGTTGCAAATGTAAGTAAAGAGGAAATAAGGCTGTTTTTTTTTCCCATTAGATTAAGTGTCAGAGCTGTTGTGAACTGTTTAAGTGTGAGAATAGTGGAAGTAGGGTAGAGCAGAAACACAAGGAGTGCTTTCCCTTTAAACACATACAGACATTCCACTGAAGTGGCTATCAATTCAGTTGATCAGTCGTGTCCAACTGTTTGCGACCCCATGGACTGCAGCACACCAGGCATTTCTGTCCATTATCAACTCCTGGAGCTTGCTCAAACTCATGCCCATTGAATCAGTGATGCCATCTCATCCTCTGTCGTCCCCTTCTCTTCCTGCCTTCAATCTTTCTCAGCATCGGGGTCTTTTCCTAGGAGTCAGCTCTTTGCATCAGGTGGCCAAAGTACGGAGTTTCAGCTTCAGCATCAGTCCTTCCAATGAATATTCAGGACTGATTTCCTTTAGGATTCACTGGATGGATCGCCTTGCAGTCCAAGGGACTCTCAAGAGTCTTCCCCAACACCACAGTTCAAAAGCATCAATTCTTTGGCGCTCAGCTTTCTTTATAGTCCAACTCTCACATCCATACATGACTACAGGAAAAATCATAGCTTTGACTACACGGACCTTTGTTGGCAATGTAATGTTTCTGCTTTTTAATATGCTGTCTAGGTTGGTCATAGCTCTTCTTCCAAGGAGCAAGTATCTTTTAATTTCATGGCTGCAGTCACCATCTGCAGTGATTGTGGAGTCCAAGAAAAGAAAGTCTCTCACTGTTTCCATTGTTTCCTCATCTATTTGCCATGAAGTGATAAAACTGGATGCTATGATCTTAGTTTTCTAAATGTTGAGTTTTAGGCCAACTGTTTCACTCTCTTCTTTCACTTTCAAAAAGAGGCTCTTTAGTTATTTTTTGCTTTCTGCCATAAGGGTGGTGTCATCTGCGTATCTGAGGTTAATATTTCTCCCAGCAATCTTGATTTCAGTTTGTGCTTCATCCAGCCCAGCATTTCACATGATGTACTCTGCATATAAGTTAAATAAGCAGGGTAAAAATATACAGCCTTGACATACTCCTTTACCAGTTTGGAACAAATCTTTTGTTCCATGTCCAGTTCTAACTGTTGCTTCTCGACCTGTATACAGATTTCTCAGGAGGCAGGTAAGGTGGTCTGGTATTTCCATTTCTTTAAGAATTTTCCACATTTTGTTGTGATCCACACAGTTAAAGGCTTTGGCATAGTCAATGAAGCAGATGTTTTTCTGGAACTCTCTTGCTTTTTTGCAGAAGGCAAATAATCACACGAAAAGATGTATGAGATCACCAAACATGAGGAAATGCAAATTAAAACCACAATGAGAGATCACTATATACCTCTCAGGATGGCTGAAATAAATAATGATAATATCAAATACTGGTGAAGATGCAAAGTGCATCACTAGAGTGTTGGTGAGAATGTAAAATTGTACAGTCACCCTGAAAAAGTTTGGCAGTTTTTTATAGAACAAAACATGCAAGTACTGTTTGAATCAGCAATTACACTGTTGGCTGTTTATTCTAAAGAAATCAACATTTATGTTCATAGAAAACCTGTACATGAATGTTCATAGCAGCTTGACTTATTGTAATCCTAAACTGGAAATTGCTCAGAGGAACTTAACAGCTGAATGGTTTAAATAAACTGTCCTGCATTTACATCAGGGCATACCATGCAACAGTAAAAAGGAATAAACTTAAAAAAAAAAAATTTGCTATGCTTGGTCTTAGTTGTGGCATGTGATCTGCTGTTGCTGCTGCTAAGTCGCTTCAGTCGTGTCCAACTCTGTGCGACCCCAGAGACAGCAGCCCACCAGGCTCCGCCGTCCCTGGGATTCTCCAGGCAAGAACACTGGAGTGGGTTGCCATTTCCTTCTCCAATGCATGAAAGTGAAAAGTGAAAAGTGAAAGTGAAGTTGCTCAGTCATGTCCGACTCTTAGTGACCCGATGGACTGCAGCCTACCAGGCTCCTCCGTCCATGGGTTTTCCAGGCAAGAGTACTGGAGTGGGGTGCCATTGCCTTCTCTGACGTGGGATCTAGTTCCCTGAAAAAGAAAGTGAAGTCGCTCATTCATGTCCGACTCTTTGGGACACCATGGACTGTAGCCTACCAGGCTCCTCCGTCCATGGGATTTTCCAAGCAAGGGTACTGGAGTGGGTTGCCATTTCCTTCTCCAGGGGATCTTCCCAACCCAGGGATCGAACCCGGCTGTCCCACATTGCAGGCAGATGCTTTATCATCTGAGCCACCAATAAAAAGGAATAAACTTAAAAAAAAAAAATTTGCTGTGCTTGGTCTTAGTTGTGGCATATGGGATCTTTCTAGCTCTCTGACCAGGGATCAAACCTGGGCGCCCTGCTTTGGGAGTACTGAGTCTTAACCACTGGACCACTAGGGAAGTCCCATGAACGTACATTTGAGCGATACAAAATGGTAAAGTCTGATTATTTGCAACCCTATAAAAGAGAACTTCTCTCTTATGACATAAATAGCCATATATAAGGAATTTCTTTTAGGAATTTCAAACTGGAGAGAGCTAGATGTGCAGTGTTTTTACAGTATAACTGATCAGAAAGTATTAGGCAGCCATGAAAACTTTAGCTATGAAGATTATGCAACACAGGGAATACATATGGCACGATACCTGATGAAAAACAGAGAACACGTAGTTTCACTGTTAAAAGTCCACACATAAGGGAAAATCACATGAAACATATCAAAAGGCTCAGAGTGGTTACGTTAGGAAGGTAGTCACATGAATGATTTCTTTCCTTTCCTTTCATTGCTTTTCAGATTGGATAAGATTATTTTTAATGACTAAAAAAAATTACAACTGGATTGTATGTAGTGACTACCGCATTTTTCTTCTGAAATCTCCCAAGAGTTTGGATAGAGTCACTAAATAATCCCTCAGCCTCAGGTCACTTCCTTTCTTTTCTGACAGAATTGGTTATTAGATTAGATTAGTGAAATGTTATAGACATAATATATCCTGACTTCTGCTTAGCATTGAATAAATCTTTGCTTTTGGTTAAGGTTCTTTGGGTCACAATAACAAACGTGCTCAGATTTGCTCATGCAAAGTGTGACTCTTGGGGAATAGGACCATTGTATATAATCCAAGAGAGGAAGCTCAGCTGAGGACAGAAGTCAGTGACTAGTATGTGATGAAGAACCAAGGCAGATACCATTTTTCAGGACCACGTGGCCTCTGGTTCTTTCTATACGTCTGCTCATTCTTTCTCTCTTTCCTCCGTCACACTCAAAACCTATCTTCTCAGCTTCTTTGATCAGCATGGTGCAAAAGGCTGCTCACTCTCATAATCAGATTTCCCCCAGCACTAGCCCTCTAGTCAAATACTTGGTGAAGTTGCTCAGTCGTGTCCGACTCTTTGCGACCCCGTGGACTGTAACCTACTAGGCTTCTCAGTCCAGGGATTCTCCAGGCAAGAATACTGGAGTGGATTGCCATTTCCTTCTCCAGAGGATCTTCCCAACCCAGGGATCGAACCAGGGTCTCCCGCATTGGAGGCCTCTGAGCCACCAGGGAAGCCTAGTCAAATGCTTAGAGACCCAGTATTCTAATTTACATTCAGTTTTAATTCCCAGGAGAGAAAACCCAATTGATCAGTGAGTCAAGTGTTTACCCCAGCTTTAATTTTGGCATTGGAGGTGGAGGTGGGGATTGTATAATATAAATTTGGCTGCAAAGGGGCCACCCTTGGTTGACGAGAGGGTTCGGAGAAAGAGGCCTTGGTTTGGCAGACAACTTAAAAGGTATTTACCACTTGGGTTTTTTATTAATTTGTTGGACTGTGCTGAGACTTCATTGCTTTTGTGCAGGATTTCTTGAGTTACGGCAAGCAGGGGCTACTCTTCGTTTGGTGTGTGGGCTTCTCATTGTGGTGGCTTCTCTTGTTATGGAGCACAGGCTCTAGGCAAGTAGACTTCAGTAGTTGCTCAGTAGGGCTTCCCTGGTGGCTCAGAGGGTGAGGAATCTGCCTGCAATACAGGAGACCCAGGCTCGATCCCTGAGTCGGGAAGATCCCCTGGAGGAGGGAATGGCTCCCACTCCAGTATTCTTGCCTGGAGAACCCCATGGACAGAGGAGTCTGGTGGGCTAAAGTCCAAGAGCTACACACGACTTAATGACTAAATCACCACCACCAGGCTCAGTTGCTGTGGTGCATGGACCTAGTTACTTAGTGCCATGTGGAATCTTCCTGGACCAGGGATTGAATTCGTGTTCCTTACATTTGCAATTGGATTCCCATCCACTGTGCCAGTGGGGAAGTCCACCACCTGGGTTTCTCATGAGTCCTCAGCATCAAGCTGGAGAAACAGGAGTTGGTTGAATACATAAGAAGGTATACTGTAACTGGGTAAATGACCATACCTATAGAAGATAAATCATTGACACCCTGCCTAAGATGTCTGGAGAAAGTGGCTTTCAGATTTATCAGTAGATCTATGATAGCTTCCAGTAAAGGCTCTATGTGGACTCTGTCCTGATCAACATTTTCTCTTAAAGTCTTGAATTCCATGGGCCTGGGGAATTTGTGTTTCCATTTTTCCTAACATTCTTACATCTTCTCTGCCTCCACCCCTGTCTGCAAGTAAGTGTGCTAAGTTGCATCAGTCATGTCCATCTCTTTGTGACCCTTTGGATTGCAGCTTGCCAGGCTCCTCTGTCCATGCAATTTTCTAGGCAAGAATACTGAAGTGGGTTGCTATGCCCTCCTCCAGCGGATCTTTCCAATCCAGTGATTGAACCTGCACCTCTTATGTCTCCTGCATTGGCAGTCAAGTTCTTTACCACTAGCACCACCTGGGAAGCCCCCACCCCTGTCTACTCTCTGCTAATGATAGACTTTTTTAGTTTTAATTGAAGTATAGTTGATCTACAATGTTATGTTAATTACTGCTGCATAGCAAAGTGATTCAGTTATACTTTCTTTTAAAATATTCTTTTCCATCATAGGATATTGAATATAGCTCTCTTTGCTATACAGCAGGACCTTGTTGTTTATCCATTCTATGTATAAAACCTTACATCTGGCTAACCCAACCTCCCACTCCACCTCTCCCCCAACCGCCTCCCTTTTGGCAACCACAAATCTGCTCTCTATGCTAACGACTGACTTCTTAACCAGATGAGAAAAATAGAAGCAATCAGAACCATTTATCACCAAACCTAATGATTTACCTACATCTGGACTCATATAACCGTCCTTCCCTCCTATACAACATGTGAATCATCTCTACCCCACCTTGTGCATTGATCCCATCTTCCCTCACCTACTGAAGAGCCCGGCTTCTGCAGTTTTCCCATCTGTATGCTACATCACCAGTTTCTGTCCTTCTACTGTATTATTACCATAATCATACAACATGCTATAATATAAAAAGAAATCACCCCCACAAATAAGAGTTATGTCATCTAGAATGACAGTTAGCTATAATGTTAAACTATCAGCAACCAAAAAATTTTATGGTCTGGTCTTCTTGAACAAGTACTGTATCCCCTTTGAGAAATGATTTAGCAATCTTCACAAATGTCCTTCCAAATTTGTTAAATGATGGTCAACACCGTAGAATAATATACAATGTACTTGTTCCACTGGGGTCTTTCAGGATTTGAGTCTAGTTGTTAGTCTAGAAGCAATGAAAGAAGAAGTGATATGGGTCTTGAGGAGAATCAGCATTCATCTGCAAAGCAGATGATAGGTCTGCTTTGGATAGGTCATTACAGGTTCTTCAGGCAAGGGGACACTAATCTCCAGACAGTTAGATGGATCAGATTGAAATGGAGCAGGACCATATGGTCCTTGTCCCCTAACTATGTCTTCTGCCTGCCTTTTGCCTGTGGAAAACGTCAGAATAAGTTTAATCAGAGAAATGAGAAATGCTAAAACAAAGGAAAAGAGTCATCAAAGGAGACTAAATAATAATAATGTAGTCATTAAGCATAGTCAAGGACCTTTAGTTCTTTTTCAAGGGCTATAGATAATATTCTGAGCCACATCCTACCAGCTGTCTTATAGATACCAAAACACCAGGTGGAGAAATTAACTAGATGATGACCAGACTGTACCTAGGACTTGAGCTGCCACAGTCCAAGAACTGACTGCAAAGAAACGGGAACAAGTGCACCTCGGAACGGAAGATTAACTGTACCTAAAACAACCAAAATGATGCTAGTCAGACCACTGACGACCAACTGAAGATGCCTGTTAGAGACGACTGTGCTGTTTCTGCATGTAACCCCGTCAACTCTGTCTATAGAAGCTCTCACCCCCTGCTCATCATGGGAGGAGTCGGCCTTTGGACAGATGTTCACCACTCTCCCCCACCAGTTGCTGGCACTTGAGATAAAGCAAACTTTCCTTTCCACCAACCTGGCCTGTTTACTGGCTTTTGAGTGGTGAGCAGCCGGACCTCCCACACATACCCTTCAGTAACAGGATTCCTATTGCTGCTGGAACAAATTCCTACAAATCAGCGGCTTAAAACAACACAAATTTATTATTTTACGTTTCGGAAGGTCTCATCGGGCTCAATAAGGTGTCACATGGCTTCATTCCTTTTGGAAGCTTTAGGGGAGATTTTATTTCCTAGGCTCTAGGGGAAATGAATGTACACTACTGGCTTTTCTCAAAGCCAGTAGTGAACCTTCATATTTTTTGTATTTCTCTTTCTGCCTATGACCTTTTGCCTCTTGTAAAGATCCCTGTGATTACACTGGGCCCACCTGGATAATCCAGGATAATCTTTCCAGTAAAGAAGACTTTATTTAATTAAACTGCACAATCCCTTCCACAATCCCTGCATTCAGTTGGGAAAGGTACACCCAACTGAATGCTGAGTTCCAGAGAAAGACAAGGAGAGACAAGACGGCCTTCTTCAATGAACAGTGTAAAGAAATAGAGGAAAGTAATAGAAGGGTTATCCAAGGAACATTTCATGCAAAGATGGGCATAATAAAGGACAGAAACGAGAAAGACTTAATAGAAGCAGAAGAGATCAAGAAGAGATGGCAAGAATATAGAGAACTGTATACAAAAATATCTTAACAACCCAGATAACCACCATGGGGTGGTCACTCACCTAGAGCCAGACATCCTGGAGTGTGAAGTCAAGTGGGCCTTAGGAAGCACTGCTGCCAATAAAGCTCATGGAGGTGATAGGATTTCAGCAGAGCTATTTAAAAGCCCTAAAAGATGTGCTGTTAAAGTGCTGTCCTCAATATGTCAGCAAATCTGGAAAACCCAGCAATGGCTACAGGACTGGAAAAGGTCAATCTTCATCCCAATTCCCAAGAAGAGCATACTAAAGAATGTTCAAAGTGAGTAAAGTGAAGTAGCTCAGTCGTATCCGACTCTTTGTGACACCATGGACTGTAGCCCACCAGGCTCCTCTGTCCATGGGATTCTCCAGGCAAAAATACTGGAGTGGGTTGCCATTTCCTGCTCCAGGAGATCTTCCCGACCCAGAGATCAAACCTAGGTCTTCTGCACTGCAGCAGACGCTTTAACCTCTGAGCCACCTAGAGTAGGTAAGAATGCTCAAACTACAACATAACTGTGCTCATTTCCCAAGCTAGGAAGGTTATGTTCAACCACCCTAATAGCAGAAAGCAAAGAGGAACTAGAGTCCCTTGATGAAGGTGAAAGAGGAGAGTGAAAAAGCTGGCTTATAACTCAACTTTCAAAAAATGAAGATCTGATATCTGGTCCCATCACTTCATGGCAAATAGATGGGGGAAAAAATGGAAACAGTGACAGATTTTATTTTCTTGACTCCATAGCCACTGTGGATGATGACTGCAGCCATGGAATTAAAAGATGCTTGCTCTTTGGAAGAAAAACTACGACCAACCTAGACAGCAGATTAAAAAGCAGAGACATCACTTTGCCTAGTCATGATTTTTCCAGTAGTTGTGTATGGTTGTGAGAGTTGGACCATAAAGAAAGCTGAGCACCAAAGAATTGATGCTTTTGAACTGTGGTGTTGGAGAGGACTCTTTAGAGTCCCTTGGGCTGCAAGGAGATCAAAGCAGTCAATCCTCAGTTCAGGTCAGTTGCTCAGTAGTATCCGACTCTGCGACCTGATGGACTGCAGCATGCCAGGCTTTCCTGTCCATCACCAACTCCTGGACCTTACTCAAACTCAAGTCCATCGAGTCGGTGATGCCATCCAACCATCTCATCCTCAGCGGTCCCCTTCTCCTCCTGCCTTCAATCTTTCCCAGCATTGGGGTCTTTTCCAAGGAGTCAGCTCTTTGTATCAGGTGGCCAAAGGATTGGTTTCAGCTTCAGCATCAGTCCTTCCAATGAATATTTAGGACTGATTTCCTTTACGATTGACTGGTTGGGTCTCTCTGCAGTCCAAGAGACTCTTAAGAGTCTTCTCCAACACCACAGTTCAAAAGCATCAATTCTTTGGCACTCAGCTTTCTTTATAGCCCAACTCTTACATTCATACAGGACTACTGGAAAAACCATAGCTTTGACTAGACGTATCTTTGTTGACAAAGTAATGTCTTGCTTTTTAATATGTTGTCTAGGTTCGTCATAGCTGTTCTTCTAAGGAGCAAGCATCTTTTAATTTCATGGCTGCAGTCACCATCTGCAGTAATTTTGAGAAAAGAAAGTTTCTGTTTCCATTGTTTCCCCATCTATTTGCCATGAAGTGATGGGACCAGATGCCCTGATCTTAGTTTTCTGAATATTGCGTTTTAAGCCAACTTTTTCACTCTCCTCTTTCACTAAGAGGCTCTTTAGTTCTTCTTCACTTTCTGCTATATGGATGGTGTCATCTGCCTATCTGAGGTTATTAATATTTCTCCCAGCATCTTGATTCCAGCTTGTGCTTCCTCCAGCCCAGCATTTCTCGTGCTGTACTCTGAATATAAGTTAAATAAGCAGGGTGACAATATACAGCCTGGACATACTCTTTTCCTAATTCAGCCCCAGGACAGAAGCAGAAGATATTAAGAAGAGGTGATAAGAATACACAGAAGAACTATACAAAAAAGATCTTCATGACCCAGATAACCATGATGATGTGATCACTCACCTAGAGCCAGACATCCTGTAATGCAAAGTCAAGTGGGCCTTAGGAAGCATCACTACGAACAAAGCTAGTGGAGGTGATGGAATTCCAGTTGAGCTGTTTCAAATGCTAAAAGATGATGCTGTGAAAGTGCTGCACTCAATATGCCAGCAAATTTGGAAAACTCAGCAGTGGCCACACGATGAGAAAAGGTGTTTTCATTCCAATCCCAAAGAAAGGCAATGCCAAAGAATGTTCAAACTACTGCACAATTGCACTCATCTCACACACTAGCAAATGCTCAGAATTCTCCAAGCCAGGCTTCAACAGGGCATGAACCGTGAACTTTCAGGTGTTCAAGCTGGGTTTAGAAAAGGCAGAGGAACCAGAGATCAAACTGCCAACATCCATTGGTTCATCAAAAAAGCAAGACAGTTTCATAAAAACATCTACTCCTTTATTGATTACGCCAAAGCCTTTGAGTGTGTGGATCACAACAAACTGTGGAAAATCAAGAGATGTGAATAACAGACCACCTTACCTGCCTCGTGAGAAATCTGTATGCAGGTCAAGAAGCAACAGTTAGAACTGTACATGGAACATCAGACTGGTTCCAAATCGCCAAAGGAGTACATCAAGGTTGCGTATTGTCACCCTGCTTATTTAACTCGTATGCAGAGCATATCATGCAAAATGCCAGGCTTGATGAAGCACAAGCCAGTCAATCCTAAAGGAAATCAACCCTTAATATTCATTGGAAGGACTGATGCTGAAGCTGAAGCTCCAGTACTTTAGCCACTGGATGTGAAGAGCTGACATTGGAAAAGACCCTGATGCTGGGAAAGATTGAGGGCAGAAAGGGGCAACAAAGGATGAGTTGGCTAGATGGCATCACTGACTTGATGGTAATGAGTCTGAGCAAACTCTGGGAGATAAAGGACAGGGAAGCCTGGCATGCTGCTGTCCCTGGGGTTGCAAAGTCAGACACTACTTACCTACTGAACAAGAACCTCGAGTCTGAGCACCTGAGAACTCCCAAATCTGGTGTAAGGAGGTGATTATTCTCAGGCAGCTGGTACAGGATGAGGCATATCAAATAACTCCAAGCCACTGCAATAAAGGCCTGGCTCCAAACAGCCCCAGGACAAGAAACTCATTCCTAAACCTTTGAGGCTTTCAATATTTGTTAGTTGAACCCTAACCTGAAACCCCCAACTTGTCTATATTATGTTCTCTTTCAAGAATTATTCCCTTGAACTGTAGCTGCTAAAAACCAAAGAAGGGTCTTCCCTGGTGGTCCAGTGGTTAAGACTCCAAGCTTCCAATGCAGGGGGCTTGGGTTTGATCCCTAGTCAGGGAACTAAGATCCCACATGCCGAGCAGCATGACCAAAAAAAAAAAAAAAATCTAAGTAGGTCAACTATAAAATTAGTTAAAAGAAACTTACAGGTAGGTTATGAAGCAAAACCTGCTATTATTTGGCTTCAGCCTGGGAAAAGAAAGACGTCTGGAGGATCCAAGATGCCAGAACTCATCCAAGTCTGGATAAACCCGATTAACAGCAGTTAACCAAAATTTCACCCCAGGGCTTCAGAGAGGCGCAGGGAAAAAAGGAAAAAGTACTGAATTTAATGAAAATGTTCATCTTATTCTTTATGGGAAATGTTATTATTAACCCAATTCTTGGTTTTATTTGCAACAATCCTTTGCTGTATCAAAGTGTTGTTCTTTGTAGAAAATGTCACTCTAGGAAAAAATGCACTCATATGACCACACATAAGAAACACTTTATTTGGAGATTAGCCTGTCATCAGAAGAAATAGTGGTGAGAGGCCCCTCATGACAACCGCCTTCCGACTCACTTTCCTGCTACCGTTCCATTGTCCATACAACATCCAGAATGATCTAGATTACTTGAATCCAGATTATTGTTATCTGGATTCTTCTGGCCACTTTAAGAGAGGTCACATCCTCCACCTGCTCAAAACCCTCCTATAGTTTCTCATCACATTGATAATAAAAGTGAAGTGCTAACTACCGCAGCTTACAAAGTCCTGGGTGACCTGGTTTTTCGGTCTCTTTTAGGTATGCTCTATTATGCTTTCTTGCCTTCACTCTGTTCATCCACGTTGGCCTCTACTGTTCACTGAAAGTGCCCAGCACAGTTCTGTCTTTGTCTTGTAAAGTCCTCCCTGAGCTATGGGTATCACTTTCTTCCTCACCTCCTTCAGGGCTCTATTTAAAATAGTACCTCCCTTAAGGGTCTTCTCTGAACACTGTATCTAAAATAGCACAAAATTAGGACTTTCCTGGTGGTCTCAGGGCTAAGACTCTGAATTCCCAATGCAGGGAACCTGGGTTTGATCCCTGGTCAGGGAACTAGATCTCACATGCTGCAACCGAGAGTTTGCATGCTGCAACTAAAGCCCAAACAAATACATACCCTATCTCTGCGTGCATATTTAGTTGCTCAGTCGTGTCCGACTCTGCAACCCTATAGACTGTAGACCGCCAGGTTCCTCTGTCCATGGAGTTTTCCAGGCAAGAATACTGTGGGGCTTGCCATTTCCTATTTCAGGGGATTTCCCTCCGCTGGGATAGAACCCAGGTCTCTTGCATCTCCTGCATTGGCAGGCGGAGTCTTTACTGCTGTGCCACCTGGAATGCCCCTACTGTGTCTCTGGCACCTTGCTAATTCTTCCTATCATTATACTAGATTATACTTCCTAAGATTATACTACATTTTGCCTATTGTCTGTCTCTTCCACTAGACGTCAGCTCCATAAGATCAGAGATGTCTGCTTTGGTCACTGTTACATTCCCAGTGCCAGAAATGTACCTTGTCATGTGTTACATGGTTGAATGTGAATAAATCTAGCTTTAATAACCCACCGTTAATGTTCTAAGAAGCATTTGGATGAATGAAGACATATTTTGGAGGTAGGAGTCAGTGACTGATTGGCGATGCAGGATGAAGGTGGGGGCGGTATCAAGAATTCCCTGATTTTTGCCAGGAGCACACCAGTGGGTGGGAGTGTCTGTTACCAAGACAAGGAGGAAGACCAAAGAAGCTGATTTGTAGGGAGGGTGAGCTCAGTTTTGTACACTTAAACCTTGAGACGCCTGTGGGACAAACATGTGCAGAAGTTAAGTAGGCAGTTAGATATGGGATAAGTAATTTTTAAATTTGTTTGAATCTTTTTTGAGCTGGGCTTTAACTGAATTAAAAGGCACCCTACTGACATCTCTGTGGTCAAGCATAACTCTCACTCTATGACAGACTTGCTAAAGTTAAAATCTGACAGTTCACAATGACAGGGCCTCTATTTTTTCTAAATGCAAAGAGAGCTTCCTGGTAACCAAGAATGATGACTGAAAATGTTCACTTTTTGGGCAAATGGTTACTTCACCTAAAATCACAAGCGAATTCTTTAAGAAAAAGCTTAAATCCTCCTGAGGCTGTCCTGCAAGTGAGTAAATGTTTAACATGGTTGCAGAAGCTCAACTATGTGTACCTTGCATAAGAAACGAGTTCTTATTGCACTTTCTTCCGGACAGTTTATTCGAGGCTGTTGGATGAATGTGTATTCCACTTCTGAGCACAAATTTGCTTACTCCATTTGTAGAGTGTATTTATTTATTTTAAAATTTTTTTGGCCATGCCACACAGCTTGCAGGATCTGTTTCCTGCCAGGAACTGAACCTGGGCCAGGGCAGTGAAAACCTGGAATCATAACCTGTAGAGTGTATTTAGCAGATTAAAACTGTGATTTCTTGACTTAAGAGTGTATATCTTGTTCTGGATAAAAGTGATTTGTTTAAAATCTCAAATGAACTCTGCCTTTCTTAAGTACTGCAGGTTTTTCTTCATAAATGCTGAATTCAATGAGGTTCTAACATTTCAGTGTGTTATCTGAAACACCGGGAACCTCCTGAGGCATGGAATTTCTGATGTCAACACGGAAAGGGGCTATTTCCGCAGGGTTGGCACCAGCGTAACATACTGCCAAATACACAATCTTCAGCTACTTAAACATTAAACTCTTACCAATGACTATGGAATACAAGTTTGGTTTTTCCTCTTAAGTTTCACATGTCAGCAAGTGGTTTGAGGAAGTGATTTTGTGCCAGAGATTGAGATGGTTCAATTCAGTTCAGTTGCTCAGTCGTGTCCAACTCTTTGCGACCCCATGAACCGCAGCACGCCAGGCTTCCAACTTCCAGAGTTCACCCAAACCCATGTCCATTGAGTCGGTGATGCCATCCAACCATCTCATCCTCTGTCGTCCCCTTCTCCTCCTGCCCTCAATCTTTCCCAGCATCAGAGTCTTTTCCAATGAGTTAGTTCTTCGCATTAGGTGGCCAACGTATTGGAATTTCAGCTTCAACATCAGTCCTATCAATGAACACCCAGGACTAATCTCCTTTAGGATGGACTGGCTGGATCTCCTTGCAGTCCAAGGGACTCTCAAGAGTCTTCTCCAACACCACAGTTCAAAAGCATCAATTCTTCAGCGCTCAGCTTTCTTTGTAGTCCAACTCTCACATCCATACATGACCACTGGAAAAACCAGTGAGATGGTAGTAAGAGACTTTTAAGCTCTGGAAGAATATCTAGTTTACCCAAAAGATCCTAAACCTAACAAGTTGTCATTCAATAATTCAACCGGCAGTTAGTTGACTATGTGTGCATATGGGCATAAGGGAGGAAGGATGCTTAGAACACACATCTCTACTCTCAGAAACTTGTCTAGTAAAGTCACATATTTAGAAAAACAGAAGAAAAGATAAAGATTGTGACAATGTATGATTAATTCTACCTCAGGTAGTCTGGGAAGGATTCACAGAAGTAGAAACATTTAATTGGAGTTTTGAAGGACAAATAGGAGTTTTACTTGGCAGATAAGGAACGTTAAAGAACAAGGGTTGAAGTTAAATGAGTTCTAAGAGGAATGCTGGGTGGATGTGGGAGCGTAGGATGCAGAGATCTGGAGGACAATATTTAGGGATATGAGTTCTAAGGCGTCATATATACTCACAGAACACATAGTAAAAGTGTTAGCTTTAAAATCATTCCTAGGTTTCCTGGAATTTTTAACATAAACTCCAAGAACTCCTAGAGAAGGAAATGGAAACCCACTCCAGTATTCTTGCCTGGAGAATCCCATGGAGAAAGGAGCTTGGTGGTCTACATGTCCATTGGATCACAAGAGTCAGACAGCACTTAGCAACTAAACCACCAAGAAGTCCAGAAGCTACAGGGCTACATGTGAATTAAAATAAACCTTTTGGGAGTCTTTTACTAAAAGGCAGGGGCGTGAAAAGCTGTCTGAAGAGCAAAAGAATCCTCCCTTTTAGACAGAAGAGATTCAAAGGACATCTCCTTCAGATGATCTTCTTAGCCATCTCTGAATTGGAATATTTGCTTTGAGCACAATACTCACTTTCTTCTTGGCTACTTTTATTTTTTTGGCCCGTATATACGGCTGTGCATCTGGGATTTTAGCTACCCGACCAGGAATTTAATTCCACACCACCTACCCCCCGACCCGCAGCAGTGGAAATGCACTCTTAACCACTGAACCACCAGGGCAGTCCCTTGGCTACTATTTTGACAGGTGGGACAGACCTGAAGTCACTACCACCTGACCAAAGATGCAGATTCTTGGCCTTGCCTGGGTATGACTGACTTAATACAGTTCAGTAAGATTATATTTTTAAGACGTTTTCAGAAATTGCTCCGTAGTCTTGGGTTTTAATTATTCTGTAACGCTATTTCTAACTTGATTAATTATTAAGAAAAAAAAAAAAAGGACGTTTTTAGTCTTCGAGAGTTTTGGATGGTGTTAATACGAATTCATTTAATTACAAAATGGAAAACAAATATTTAAACTCTCCAGAGTTCTTAGCTATACTTCACACTAGTCTTCGTTTCTCCAGTGTCTAGGCACACGCTAAACACGCAGATAATCACTTGTTGACTTAAGAAGTACCTAAAATCTTCGTATTCTTCTAGACGTAATTGCAAGAAGCTGCAAATCCCAAAGCCCGAATAAACCAGCTTCCAGTCAAGGCGCTTGGGATTTCTAATAGGTCTATTAAAGAACTTGACTGTTACCCTGCATAACACTCCAAGCGGTGTTTAACAACAAAACTTCCCTAGTCCACAACAGACCGAGAAACCTTGTAAAGATGATTCACAGCATCTATATACTCTCTGTAGCACAAAGGCTAAATAACGTTAACATTAAATGAACCCTTGATTGATTTAACACACTTCCCAACTCCTAGCATTTTCAAAGAATCGTGGTATGTTTCAGGATCCTCAACGACAGCTAAAGCAAAACCACATCGTTCCTTAAGATACGTGTTACCTACTTTTTCGGGCGAAAAATTTCAGGAGAAAAGCAGGCAAGCAAGTATCTTATTTGGAAAGTACATCTTATAAGGAAAGCAGCCCTGATCGTCAACAACCTCAGCCGGCCCGTCACGGGTTGGGAAGCAGGGGCAACCGGGGAACCCTCAAAATGTCACCCGGTCGCCAGACTACGGCGGCCGGAGGAGCTGCCGCAGTCCGTGCCCGCGCGCGGCCAGCCGGGGCGCCTCGCTCAGGCCACCCCGAGCCAGCCGTCCCCAGGAGCCCGGGGACAGGGTCAAGACCTCCGGGCCGACTCCTTTTCCTGGCGGCCACCGCCGACACTCCGGGAGCCGCGGCGGCGCGCCTCCCCTCCCCCACTCCAAATCCGCAGGCGCACAGGGCACGGCCGCCTTCCGGGAGGAGCTACCACACCCCGGCCCGACGCCGCGCCTCCCGCCCGCAGCGGGGCTGTGCGGGCGGGGCTGTGGGAGAGCCGACCAGGAACCCTCGGAAAAGCGGGGGCGGAGGAAGGGGCCCCTCTAGCCGCGCCTTCGAAACAGCGCTCCTTGTTCTCGATGGTCCCCGCGCGGCCGTCTTATCGAACGCCATTTCCGGTTCCTTTTAAAGGCCCCACGCTGTGCGGCGCTGCGCGTGCGAGGAAGGTATAAAAGGGAGCGAGAGGGCGGGACCGAAGGGGAAGCGGGGGAAAGGAGAAAACTAGCGGTAAAGGGGGCGGGGGCGGTGCAAAGGGCGCGCTCGCGCGTCACGTGACCGGGACGCGCCGTTCTTCCGTCGGCCATTTTAGGTGGTCCGCGGCGGCGCCATTAAAGCGAGGAGGAGGCAAGAGCGGCCGCCGCTGCTTATTCTTTTTTAGTGCAGCGGGCGAGAGCGGGAGTGCGCGCCGCGCGACAGTGGGAGGCGAGGGGGGCAGGCCAGGGAGAGGCGCGGGAGCCTTTGCAGCCACGCGCGCCTTCTCTGCCTTGTTGTGTGCTTCGTGCGGTAGAGCGGGCGCGCGGCGGCGGGGATTACTTTGCTGCTAGTTTCGGTTCGCGGCAGCGGAGGGTGTAGTCTCGGCGGCGGCGGAGGCAGTAGCACCATGTCGGAGGAGCAGTTCGGCGGGGACGGGGCGGCGGCGGCGGCAACAACGGCGGTAGGCGGCTCGGCGGGCGAGCAGGAGGGAGCCATGGTGGCGGCGGCGCAGGGGGCAGCGGCGGCGGCGGGAAGTGGAGCCGGGACCGGGGGCGGAACCGCGGCCGGCGGCACCGAAGGGAGCAGCGCCGAGTCGGAGGGGGCGAAGATCGACGCCAG
>SJXQ01003912.1:356282-367773 GCA_006408695.1 Aepyceros melampus | reverse complement strand
CCGTCACCATGCTGCTCCCCGGCCCGCCCTCCTTCCCTCCCTCGCCTCGGGTCTCCTCCCACCCACTTAGCCGCCGGAATTTTTTCCCGCCTGTCGAGGGGGTAACCTTTTTTCTAGTCCCGGTGTCTACTCGCTGCCCAGTTTTCTTAAAAGTCCTGGGTATAAAAAACGCAATCAGACGGAAAGCTTGTATGCCTGGACACCTAAGGGTTATTGGGTGCTTCTCACTGCAGCATTCCGAGACGATGCTTTTCTTTACAAAACACATGCTTCCTGGAATGTGTAGGCTGTCCAGCTCTCACTCCTCTCCTGTCTCGGCTTCAGGCCGAATTTTTTTTTTTTAGTATTTTGAGTAAGTTTCGCCTCGACCTTCGCCTTTTTCCTCTATGCACCATCGCCCAACGGCTTGCTCACATAGTCCCTACTTTTCAGCTTTACGGAACCCACTGGGCCCGGTGAAATTGCCCGATCGCCTGTTGGTACGTTGGTTTTGCTGCCAGGGCTTTCCTGAAGTTCCTGGTCGGCGGGCCTGCGCTTGACTGGAGCTGTTCTACCTCCGGCTTGCAGACTGCCCTTCCCCCATCCCGCAGAGTTATTCTAACCGCGCACCTTTTTCGCGCCCTCGGCTATTGGATTCCCCAACTGTTGGTACAGATCGTACTCTTACCTTACTTCTTCTGGGCAGTTTTCAGTTTTTACAACTCACCCTGTGCCCAGGATCCTTTTTTTGGTCTCTCTTGATTTCTCCTTCCCGCTCTCACCCACTTAAGTTAAAGGAGGCCAACTAGCCGCCTTTCATAAAACGAACAAATCCTGTATTGTGCTATGGCTTTTTTTTTTTTTTTTTTTTGCGCAGGTTTTTAAGTAGTAAGTTGTTTTCTCTATTTGGAATACGTTGTGTGTATTACTTAAAGCTGCATAGTATTTATTAGAACGCAGCATTTGGGAGCCGGGAGCATAATACAGGAGTTAGCAGGAGGGACTAAATCGAGGTTCTTGCTTGAGTTTTCTTATTCCCGTTACTGATCGCTCATCTTGGGTTAACGCTTCCATTACTTTTTGTAGCTGGGG
Source organism: Aepyceros melampus (assembly GCA_006408695.1). NCBI lineage: Eukaryota > Metazoa > Chordata > Mammalia > Artiodactyla > Bovidae > Aepyceros > Aepyceros melampus. The sequence goes on along the minus strand of SJXQ01003912.1, from coordinate 366,702 downwards.
CGGGGGGGGTGTGTCGGTGAACTTTTTTCCGCTGTAACAAGGAGAAAGGTGTTGGTAGAAGGTAAAAACAGTAAAATGTCGCTTTAACCCAATATTAGAAAACACGGTTTCCTTTATTGGGAAAAAGCACAAGCTTGCAGCGGGAGAGATAAGCCCTTTGGATACAGGATTTAATAGTCTCAGCCGAGGCAGACTTGTGTGGGGCTGTTCTGCTGATTGCTGGCTTTGGGAGAGTAGAGGTGGGATGGGGAAACTTCATTTATCTTGAATTATGTACGACTTAGTTTAAGAAAGGGATATGTTAAATGTTTGGAAACTTAAGCCTTTAACGTTTTGTTTTTTTTTCTGAATTCTTTTCTTTGGACAGAGGCAGCCAAATGATTTAATTGTTTAACTTACTGTTTGGGGCAGGCTTTCTGTTCTGAATTTTCAAATCACAAAGCAGCTGCCTTTGTAGTTAATCTACTATTGAACTAGAGTGTAAATGAATTAAAGTTTTTAACCCTAACATGTCAAACACTAAAACTAGAATTTTGATTGGTTGCTGTACCGGTTGTTAATTCCCTAGCCATTCAAACTCCTCCCCACGACACTCTGAAGCAGCGACGGCACAGCGGGAAGAATGGTAAAACTTTTACATTTTATTTCTGTATTATAAAGGTTTCAGTAGTCGTAACATGTGGAGGCTGTGAATTGGTTAGTTGCCCATTGATTCCCAGGAAATTCTAGACTTTAGTACAGTAGGATATTTTGTACCTGGGATATAAAACCTTTTAGGCATCGTGTGTGATCTTTGGGCAAAACTGATGCCATTACATGGATTTTGGTCTGTGGTAATGCATGTATTTGTGGTTTGGCCAATTAAAGCTTAATATAATTAGTAATGATGTTTTCTATGTGAGCAAGAAAAAGTAAATTTAAAGTTGATTTGTTTTTGTTAAGACAATTTCTTTGTTGTAATTCTAACTTTAATGCCATGTGTGAGGGTTATCTGATACGAAGTATTGTGTGTTTAAAATATTTTGCATGTTATACTGGAGATGTCAAAACCATTTTTAAAGTAGTATTGTGTATATGTATGCAAAAATGAAGTTTTTTAAAAAAATCTCCAAACATTTGTAAACACAACTTTAATAAAAATTGCACATTTTTAGATATACTGATGTGGCTTTCCACTACAGCTTAAATCAGATTTTTAGATGTTCAGTGCGATTTGGCTGGAATGTTAATTACAGTTGGTTTACATGTATTCACAATTGCATGACTTTTTGGAAGTCTGGTAGATTATTGTTCTTTTTATCCCTCCCTTCCTCCAAATGTCACTATTTCAGCCTTCAGGTTATATTTGAGTTTTCTAAGAGTTTGTATTTACTACCACTGGTGTTTAGAGGGCAGGTAAATTGAAGGTAGTTGACTTACAGCTGTAGAAACTACATTCTAAGAGCCCAGTTGGGATAACATTTAAATCTTACAGGAGCTTATTACTGTTATTTTCTTTCACTGAAATCTGTCCAGTTATATATTGGAGATGAAGTTTGACATACTGAATAAAAGTTTTTTGATGGAAATTAATCTGGCCCTTTGATAGTTGAATTTCATTTTTAGGTAATAGTGGCAAACTAAATAAGTATAAATTATAACTGTACTTGACTGCTCCATTACTTATTTCACCTTATGTAAGCAATTATTTTCAGTAATTTGAAAGGACCATACACTTAAGTATGAAGGTTGTTTTTTTGACTTAGCATAACTTTTGTGTTCTGTTACCTAATACTATAACTTTGCAAGTTTTTTGAGTGATCTCTTAGGAAAATTGGACAATTGAATATTTACAGCTAACAATTTTAGATTATGAAAGTTACTTTGTACATTTAACAAATATTTTCATTTTTAAAGTCTAATAATTTGACTTAAAAAAAATTACTGTCTCGTCAGTTAGCCTCGTGCTTTACACATACTGTTTTTTAAACAAAAAAAATCCCGCAAGATTTCTAATCTTTTTGGTGTCTGCACTTGCCACCTTATGTGCTGTTCTCTGTGTCCCAATTTGAGGAAAACTGGGGAAAAGTTTCATAATAGTAGTGAAATAGTGGTTACCAGAGACAAAATTATCTAAATTTCTTAAACATAACTTTTTGTGTGTTTCTTTTTACAATTCTAACGAGACTACAGTGATCAAATTTCATCTTTAAAGTATTTTAAATTATTGTAGACTGAAGTGTTGTTTATTTTTAATACAAGAATAAACAGGTATTTTGAGGGCATGTTTGTTAAACTTTTAGTGGAATAAAGGGTTTCCACGACGTTTAGAGTATTTCCTTAGTAAAATGCCTTCTTGAGTTCACCTCATTTTAATTTTTCCAACTTTAACATCCCAAGTTTTTACTTAGAAACTACTACACTGGGATTTCCCAATTTGGTGTGGACTTACTCCTCCTCTATAGGGCCACAATCATTTTAGATACTCTAAAATTACTTAGGGTCTGGTAAAATAACGCATCCCATGTACAGCAAGCTACCTGGAGACAGTTTTTACATTCTAATGATTCATGGGGCGCTGTAATAATACTGTGTTAACCTTCAGACAGTTTTACAGGGTAGGTGCATTGATTTACCTTCATTGGATTAGACAAGCAGAATAATCCCCCATTCGTCTATCAGCCAAAGTACAGCAATACTTTCCTAGTAATAGAACGATTGATCTAGTACTGTAACTATTAGTGTATAAACTTAAGTATGATTTTTCCTGTTACAGAATATTGTAAATTAAATATGCTATAGGTTGTCACCCATCTAATTTTTAAGAAATGGGTCTACCTAACAAGTTTTTGTTTTAAATATTTGAGATTATAATCTATATCCTGGTGCTTCTGGGGCATCTTGAACATTGCTTTGTAGAACAGTTACTTTTAGATAAAGTAGTCTTACACCAGATTGACTGGCCTTTGATTCAGTACGTTGGATTTAGTATGAAGTTGAGACCCTGAGTAGACTGAATTTTAGCATTCTTTGGAACCTTTGACAGCTTTCCAGGGCTAAAATTGCAGAAATAGATGCCCCCAGATCTTAAGATGATGAACATGTAAGGAAGGAGTACTCAATTCTCTTCGTTTCACATTCTTACCTTAATATACAGGATACTAAAATCACCTGACCTTTTGGGTTTGGAATTGGAGAATATCATTGAATATCAGTTTTTAGTGGAGCTTTTTGAGATGAATATACTTGGAGCCCCTTCTATAAATTAAGTGTATGTTTACTGTGAGTTTTCTGTTTTTTTTTTTTTTTAAACATTACCTGGGTACTCTGTCATCTTTAAGGGTGCCCTAATAAGAGTTTTGAATTTACCATTGTGTGTGATTTCATGGCTAATATTGAGGGTGCTTAGTTTTAGCTTGAAAGCATTTAAAGAGGAATAGAATTAATTTTTCCCCCTATTCGAATTAAAATTGCACCTTGAGTGTGTGCAGGTTCACAAATGGAGTGATGAAACAACTTTTGTTAGTTGAAGTTTTATTTGACTTTAGTTCTGCTTCAACGTTTTAGTAGATAGGGCACTGAACTGGATGCTGGAAGCGTGGAATCTGTTTCTGTTACTTCACTTCCAACAGTGTGGTCTCAGGTAATATAACATGTTTGTTACTTGGTTTGCTGATCTGTGTGATGGAAACACTGCTCACCACAGGAAGATTGACTACATAGCCTGCTTTCATAGCTTGTGTGTATTTATCCTGTGCCTTAATAGTTGATACTGCCAGTGGTTTACTCCTGTGGAGTAAAGGTAAGCATGTTTTAGTTTCTGGAGTATTATATTGTACATTGGAGCTAGACATTTAAGACTCTTTGGGGGCGGATTGGGAGACTCATATTACTGGCAGTGTTTGGCCAATAATCAAGGTGATAGTTTTAAGTATTGGGTCATGTTCTGTAAGCTCCTGCTTATCTAGACTTGAAGCTATCACAAAGCCCGAACAGCCGGGAAACCCAGCTCTGTCTCCCTCCCCCAAGTCTCATGAGAAAGAGATGAAATTGTCAGCCAGTATACTCAAAAAGAATCAACAGACAGTGTCATGGAATGAATCTTACATGTTTTCCCCCTTACATTATTAAAAAGTAATGTGATTTTAAAGCATTGCAACATTCTTAAGTTCCATCAAGAAAGGTGAAAATCATTTGATGAGTTTAGTGTTTATGGTAAAGAATTGTGAACGTGTAGTAATCTAGTTAACCAGAATCTTAACCTCTAGGTAGAACAGTGTTTATCTTATAAAGTTGATTGAGAGTTTATTTTAAAAGCAAAAATACAAGATGTCATTCTTGCTTGGGAATGAAATGAAAAGGGGAAATTTTGGGTTAAACATTTAAAGTTTGTTCAAAAATTCTCATGTTTATTAGCTATTACATTTCAACTCAGTTGTCTTTTTTAGTCATTTAGGTTCATTCAAAGTATGAAGAAATAAGATCTGATAACATTAGCTAGAAGAATTTTTTTTTATTGACTTGGTAAAATTTGTCAAGCCATTTCCAGGGGTATTTTTTTTTAATACAGATTCTAAAATGATACCATGTGATGTCTAGTTGCAAAAAATGAACCCCTCCCTGTTTTACCTAACTGCTGACTTAATTTTAAACTAAATCTGTATTTTATAAGGAAAAATACTCGTTTTTAAAAATCTATTGGTAAGATTTACTATCAATAACTTTTAATATTTTAGGATTGTAAAGACATAAAATACCAGAAATTTTATTTAAATAAGGATGAGTATTTATGCTTGAGTGACATTACTCTGAAAGGTGACAGTACTTAGCCAGTCATGTAACATACTTGAAATGTATTATCAGTTTGACATTCTGTTGTAGGTTTTAAACTGTCAGAATTTGTTATGAAACTACATATGGAAGATTACAAGTTGTTGGGAAGTTTTAAAAGAGAACTTTCTTTGCCCTTTTCCAAAATTGGAAAGAAGTGTAGTGATAATTGTATTACTTTGAATAGGGTATTTGACAGTAAAGCCTTGTTAGGGGAAGTATCTTTATATAAAAGATACTATTGAATTTGGAGTGTTTAAACCTAGAGGCCTCAGTTGTATTGAAAATAAAGTTCTTAGATGGGAAGAAACAGAACAGCTTCCACCAGCCAGTAGTGCTCCTTACATACTGCTTTTTATATTTAGAAATTCTTCCTTACTAAAGTTACTGGCATTTATGTACAGTACAAACAAGTCATTAGTGTGAATTTGGAACACATTTTATTTAAGAATCTCAGACAACCTAATTTCTTGTCTGTATTTTTTATATGGGATATATGAAGTTTTGAGGCTAAGTCTTAAGCATTAAAAATAATCTTTTAGGATCCATTTGTATAAAACTCATCCTGGCCTATGCCCCTTTAATGTTGAAAACTTTAATTAGCTCATGCAGATTAAAAAAATTCAAGTCATTGAATAAATGAAAAAAATTATTTAATTATAGTTTGTGTTCTACCCTTCTAAATAGTAATTTGTTTTTATTGAGCACTTAAGAGTGTGTCAGACTATGTTCTGTGCCATTTAAATCCTTACTGCAGGTAGCTGAGGTAAGCATTTAGTAAGTTCTGAAGGAAGGATTTAAACCCCAAGTAGCTTGGCTCACTGCCTCTAAATTTACTTCCTCTAGAAGAGAATATCCCACAAAGCACCCTTAAGTCTCGTTTGGAGAGTTATCTGCAGTGCTTGTTATTTAATGTTATGGTATGGTGTAATGTCAGTATCTATAAGGCAGGGATATTTTAATTGTTCAGTAGGTGTTTTAAGTTGTGTACTGTATTGCCTCTGGGTTGCTAAATAATTTTATAGATAGGATTAAAAAATTAAGCTTTGTTGATACTGTAGATAAAGTTCTACACTTCTGTTGGGATTATTGATTCACTTACAGGTAAGGATCAGATTTTAAACTTGTAGTATTAGGGACCCAGTTTTGCTACTTGAACAAGTCCTGTGCTGTAGTTTTGACTTGACTGTTAAGGATTTTTGTGAAAGTCCAGCTCTCCTTCATTGTAAAATGTTTGTATATCATTGCAGGGGTGTAAGTAACTTGAAAGTCAGTCTTTGCATTCAAGGCAGCAAAAGTGATCTGGACAGATAAGATACTGTGCTTTAAGATACAGTAATATAAAATATAGATAGTTTAAATTGACATCTTACACCATCTCATAATTTGAGTCAGGGCATGTGGGAATGCTCATATTATAGAGATGCTAAAATAGGTTCCCATTTATCCAGAATTAAATAACAGGCTTTTTCTTAGCTGTTATATTTTTGGTATGTCTACTGAATAAAAATGAGATGGATTTAATATGTTACATTTAGTAGAGATGGAATGAATTTGGTACAGTATGTTGATTGTAGTATATCCACCTGTCTGGTTATCAATTTTGTGCAGCAGCCTTCCTTATTAGAGCAGCAGAAGAGTGCTTTGGGGCTGCCAAAGTGGTAATGAATTGGTCTCAAAAAGAGCCAGTTATACTCTTGGTCAGAGGCTGTTTACTGTTACTTTACCAAGAATTAGAAAAAAATCAAGTGCCAACTGACTTGCCCAAAAATGGAGTAGGGAGCATTTTAGAGTAGCGGCTGCTGATTAATCTGGCAAAAATGAAAACTAGAACTAAGAAAGCTAGAGCCAAGAAATAAGGTGTACTTAATGCATTAATAAAAAGTTCAGAAGATTGTAGGCATGCTACAAGTGGCATAAGGTGTCAGTGGTGACTCAGAGTGTTAAATCATAGCAGAAAAGAATGAGCAGTACGCTGTAGGGGAAAAGAAAAAAATCAAGCAGTGTGTTAATCGCTCAGTCATGTCTGACCCTTTGGGACCCCACGGCCTGTAGCCTGCCAGCCGCCTCTGTCCATGGGATTCTCCAGGCGAGAATACCGGAATGGGTTGCCATTCCATCCAGGCGCATTCCGAGTAACTGAACGTTAAACAATTGAGAGACTAGGAAAACAGGCAATACTTAAAGGAAGGTGGACTGTCTGGCTTGTTCTCGAAAGGTGCTGGATGGCTAAAGTTTTATTACTACATATTTTGCTGTAAGTTTTTGACAAAACAGTAATTATTCTCTGGAATATCTATATAAGTTACAGTTGTCTAGGACATTTGCTGTTCTGGATAAATAGGATTTGATTATTAATAAGAATAGCCTCTTCAGTGACCTTTTAACTCTTACGGTAGGCACATTTAACTATTAAATGTGCAGAGTTTCTCAAGAGAACATTTAATGGGCCAATTGATGAATTAGTATGCTTATGTAGATTTAAGAAAACTGATTTCTAATGTTGATAAACAGTTTGGGGTTTGTGAATAATAGAATGTGCCTCATTCTTGGTGTTATAATTTATTTCTTTATAACTTTTTTATTTTAAATTGAGGACACACCTCAATAAAAACATTGCCTTAGGTAAATAAAATATTGCCTTGGGTAAATAAAATCAAAACTAGTTTTGTCTCAGTATCTGAGGAATAGGCCAGACAGCCACAGGATTTTCTTGCCTTTCAATTTTAGTTTTTTAAAAAAGGCTTCTTTAATTATTCTCTTCAGGTTGAAATAATCTCAAACTGCTAAATTATTGATGGAAAATTTCTGTAATACAAAAGTAGTAATTTAATAGTTGAATTTTAACATAGTTGAAATTGTTTCTATCAAGAACATCCCATGAATATCGGTGTAAGAGGTCATTGCCTTTTAGTCTTTCTCATGAAAAAGATAGCAGTGTCCTCTTCACCTTGAAAGAGTAAATGTTGATAATGTACTTTCATCTATGAAGGTACAAACACTGGATCTTTAGGTTAAAAATAAAAGTGCTTAAAGCAATTTAAGTAACTTGGACTGTATATTATTTCACTGGATATGAAAGAAAATGTCATTGAAAATACCTCAACTTTTTCCCCATGGAATTAGCCATAAACATTAAAAATACCTGTACATTATGAGTGTTTTGCTATACTCCTTTGATTATAAAATACAAAAAGGGTTAATAAAAGTTACTTAGAGTGTGGAAATTTTATTAGAATTCTGAATGTTAAGCTTATAAATAGTCCAATTCTAGAATACAGGTACAAGCTGAAAACCTAACTTAAATGGGAAGCATACTGTATGCCTAAAAATGACTTTTGTGTTAAATTTATCATTAGAAGTAAGAACAAGACTGATAAATAGTAAGATCAGTAACACCTCAGTTAATCTGGCATTTTTAGGTTAAGCTGAAGCAGGATCTTATTCTAGAGATAAGATTTTGTCCTTTTGTTGAAAGAATTGATTTTAGTGGCAGAAGTCAAGAAGCCCACAAAATGGAGATGTTCTTGCTTTAATTTCTTTCCAGACCTGAAAGTTAGCACCACATTCCCCTGCTGCCCCTACCTCTGACCCACTGCAGTTACAGAGATAGAAGTCGTTGACCAAGCATCGTTTTATTCTCAAGTTGAAATTGGTGTTTAGTCCTCACATAACAAATTCTGACAGTTTACCCTTAAAGTAACAATCTTCAGTCTCTTCAAAGGGCAGGAGGTAATGTTTGCTCTTTTGTGGGAGTGGGTAAAGAGGGCAGAAGTCAAGAGGGCTCACAGAGTTGCCAGATCTGAGTTTTACCACCTTTTGCTGTAATAAAAATAGGATTTCATGTTAAATTTTCTTTTGAGGGGGAGTGTAGTTTGGATTTAAAGTGCCTTGGTGGTTTCCAGTTACCGCCTGTCACTTGTAGCATTTTAAAGATTTAATATCTTATGCTGGTTAACTGAGGTTCTACTGGAAAATAAATCATCTAGGTTGATTAGTGAATTTTGCTTCACTGGGTAATTGTTTTTGTTCATTAAATTGCTTCTGTGATTACTTTTGTCTTTATTAAGGATTCTTAGCACATCCAAAAACATGGTTTACAACTTATTGTGAGACTTTCTCATTTTTTTGTGCTAAGAGTTTTATTAATGAGAGAACTGTTAGAAAACTTCAGCGTAAGCACATGGTAGCTGCTGTCATTAGCGGGGACTACACAGCCTTTTTATAACTTTAATAAAGATTTGGAAGAGATATTTCAAGGTGAAATTCTGTATTTTGCTTTTACCACTGTTGTAATTTAAGAAAGACGGTATACACTCTTTTTACCTTGGGGATGCACTTATTTTTTTGATAAGTCAAAAGACTTAATCTGCTGCTTGCTCACTATCTTGTAATTAATTATGCAGGCGCAGTAGTGATAAACAAAACTCTCCAAAACTGTAATAGGGTGTTCTTGATATGTGGTTATGTAGGAAGAGTGACATTTTAATATACTGCCCAGTAAATCGGTGCAGTTTGGGGAAGTATATTATTGATACTTAAGGCAAAATCAAAAACTTTTTAGCATTTTAATATTGCTTTTTGTCTTTACAGGAAAATGTTTATAGGAGGCCTTAGCTGGGACACTACAAAGAAAGATCTGAAGGACTACTTCTCCAAATTTGGTGAAGTCGTAGACTGCACTCTGAAGTTAGATCCTATCACAGGGCGATCAAGGGGTTTTGGCTTTGTGCTATTTAAAGAGTCGGAGAGTGTAGATAAGGTAGTGTGCTATGTGTTCTAATCAGTTAATATGTGAATAGTTTGATAAAATTGATATGCCCATTATTTGTGATTTCTTTTTTGTGCTTATATGAAGGAAAAGATAACGGCTTTTGCCAATACGTTTTAAGAATCAGATAAGAATTGTTCACTGAATACTTCATGTGCCAGGCTCTCCTCTATAAAAATTAAATTTAAAAACCTTTAAAGATGCTTGATTGGAAAGATGTGCTGTGACATGTTCACAGAAGTACAGATGTTGAAATCTGTAGGCAGGAAACTTGACTGAATCATTTTACATTTCAGTCTTTAGGCTACAGGGAAGTAGCAGTCATGCTTATAGTGCTGATAAAGGCATGATGATTTTCTGGTAATTGATTAACCCTTCTCATTCTTAACTGACCTTGAGGTTTAAACTCTAGTATATATTAGCAGATGTCACATCACCACAATTGGACACTTTAACTGTGAGCTGGTCAACGTATGTCTGGCATTAGCTATATTTATTTAACTATAGTTATTCTTAAGTAAGTTAATAATCTCTGAACTTTAGTTAAGATACACATCTTTCAAATAAAAAACTTCAATTTCCTTAGGTCATGGATCAGAAAGAACATAAATTGAATGGGAAGGTGATTGATCCTAAGAGGGCCAAAGCCATGAAAACAAAAGAGCCTGTTAAAAAAATTTTTGTTGGTGGCCTTTCTCCAGATACACCTGAAGAGAAAATAAGGGAGTACTTTGGTGGTTTTGGTGAGGTATGTGATAATATTTTGACCCTTTTTTGGGGGGGGGGCAAATTTAGTATAGATAAGTTGTCACATTATAGATTTCTCACTGGGTTTTCCAA
>SJXQ01003912.1:318782-351282 GCA_006408695.1 Aepyceros melampus | reverse complement strand
TATTGTGCTTTTTAGAACAAATCTGGATAAACGTGCAAGAACCCTTTGCACAGATAGTTAATGTTTTGTGCTTCCATTAAATAAAAAAATCTGGTAATCATAATACAAATGCAGCTAGTTTAGAGATTTTTAGGGTTGTGGTGGGTTTACATTCGGTAGATATCCAAGTGTTGAGGGAGGATTAAAGAAATGTATACTGTGTTGATGTGTGTGTGCTCATTTGTTTGGATGATTTTTATTGCCATTTCTTAAAAGTCTTAGTTTTTTTGGCGGGGGAGGGGAGGTGTTTAGGGCTTTTAAACATCCCAGACTGGGATTTGAAGACACCTAGCAGTTCTGAGTCATTCTGAGAAAGTAACTGGAGGTTTAGTTGATGGCTTTAGGATTAAGTTGGAAGGTTTCTTTTTTTCTGTCATTTGTAAATGTAGAAATAGGTAAACTTTCAGTTGGAAGGCTTTTGGTATATGTTAATAGCATTCAGGGAATTGATACATATCAACTTGGAAAATCTTTGCAGTTACTACTCAAGTGAATGGTGGTAGCTTATCCTGACTAGTCAGCTGAGTGAAGCCAGGCTGCTGAGAACAGATAGAAAAAAGTACATTATAGGTGAGAAATCTGATAATTTTGTAGGAGAGTGAAGTGATTTTTATAGTCTTCCCCCTTCCTCCTGTTATGGTGTTGAATTCTCTGATGTTAAGAATTGACCTCCAACTGGGGAGGCATTTTAGTGAAAAGAAGTTTGTGTTAGTAACTTAAACTTACATGATGTCTAAACTGGGGGCTTGGAGCCTGTTTTTGTTAATAATATTACAACACAGCACAGCTGTGCTAATTTGTTTCTGTATGGCTGTTTTTGCACCATAACAGAGTTGAGTAGTTACGACAGACTGTAAAGCCTGAAATGTTTACTCTCTGGCCCTTTACAGAAAAACTTGTGCAGACCCCTGATCTAACTCAGTGAATTTGTTTTGGAATTGTTAAGCAGTACTATATTTTATGAAAGTGTTATCCGTCAAAATCTTTTTTTAGGGTTAAGACATTGAATTAAAAGCTAGATTTTAAAAGTGAGGTTTGTTTGTAAATGTTCCAGATCAAAACCATTTTTTTGCAAAAAGGTTGGAACTGGTTGAATAAAAAGGAGGTTTTTAAAAATGACGTTTGTTTGTGTTGGATAATGTAAAGCTATCAACTTCATTTTGAGTTTTTGTTATATTAAAGTGTTACAGTGCCCCATGATTCGGGAGATTTAAATAGATGTGCTCGTGTAATTCTTTGCCCCCAAGCAGTTCAGTGTTTTAATTTTAGGGGATGATTTATTCCTACTGCTGATATTTTATAAGGGTTCCACTTGGATACAGCATTAGGGTAAACTTATACCATTTGTTTCCATATATTTGATACCACATTTAAAGTGCTATTCCCAGATCCCTTTCAGGTGTTATTTCTTGACTGAGATGAATATTTTCCTGAGCACTGGGCTCTGATTTGCTTTCAAATTTGCACAGAATTGAAAAACTCCCTTAATATAAATCTATTCATCAGTTTCATGTTTTTCTTAGGTCTTTTATGTTTCAATTTGAACTCTTGCCCCTCAGAGTTGTTGAATAAGTTGAGGCTTTTCTGTTATTCTGAGGCTTTGCTGTTATTCAGAGAAGGGTGGTTGTGGTGGTGGTTTCCCTTTCTTTACTTATCAATTTAGGTTCTCTGTTTCCCTGAATCCCAAGTCTTGCTTTTGTATAGCCCTTCTTCTTGCTTAGGCTTTTCCATCTATAAAGGTTGATTCCATCCTTGTAACTGAATTATCAGTGCTAGTTTGACTCAATAGAAAACTCAAGGTTTCGTTAAGAGATTTGACGCTGTTTTGAATCTTCATTCATATGAAATGCTGAGAGTGTTTCACCACTCATCAGTGTCCTCCAGTTTCACGACTGTCTTGGGTTTGTTTCATCCGTTGTGCTGAGCACTCAGTGGGTCCTGCCATTGTGTAAAACATGCTCTTCAATTCTGGGAAATGTTCCTGAGCTAGTCCTTCCACATGCCCTTCACCACCCTGGTTTTTCTGTTCTCTGGAATTGTTTGAGTGAGCCTGTGCATCAATTGCAGGTTGTTAATTTTACTTTGAGTGATTTTACAACTTTCAGCTTTTTTTTTTTTTTTAAGATTTTAAATTTCAACCAGTTTCTAAGACCACCCCTTGCAACCTGTTATTCCATGGGTTATCTTCATCTCTAAGGTTATCTGTAACTTTGAAAGTTTTTGTTTCCTGCAAGGTGCTTTTCTTTCCTGTTGCTTTGGCCTCTGCCCTTCATCTTCCTCAAATATTTGGTGATCCTTAGCTCATATTTAGGAGTGCATCTTAAAAGCTGCTTGGGTGTTGTGTGTGGGGCTGAGGGATGGGGAGGATAGGGACTTGTCAACCATGGGGTTCACTGCTAGGCAGGCAGGCTGTGTCATTTTATTGAGGAACCTCTTGATGCATTTCTCCTCTGAGGTGATCAGGTTCCCCAGAGAAGTTGTCTTCTTTTCCATTCTGCTGCCTGAAAGGTAAAAAAACTTGGCTGCCAATGTTCTGAGATCCCAGTGGGAGAAACCTGAGGGATCTGAACAAGTAAAGTACTTTTTAACTCCTTTGTTTTCATCACAGTATGCCTGTTTAAAGACCACCCTCCCTTACCTGCTCAGACAAGTTTCTGCCAGGATGGGGAAGTTCAGTTGTCCTCCAGTACAGAGAGGATATGGAGGTTTAATTGCTTGTCAACCAATCCTCATTTGCTTAATAAGCCTTTGGAGGTTCTGTGATACAATTTGAAATAACCTCACAGCTAACAGAAAATTCTTTCTTATCTGCTTAGTTGATTGACATTTGTTCAAAAGCTTTCAGCTTATATAATTCAGTAGTTTCTTTTTTATGGTATTTGTTTGTTTTGATTTTTGACTATAACTTGTGGAATCTTAGTTCCCTGACCAGGGATCAAACCCATGCCCACTGACAATGAAAGTTGGATTGCCAGTGGTTTTCCAGGGATTGCCTCCTGTCCTATTTTTTTTTTTTTTTTTCCTTAAGGTGGATTATTTTTAAACAACCAGTTTTTGCCAGGGACTGTTGCCACCTGCTCTCCCCCTACCCCCCCTTTTTAAGCACTGGGTTTTAGTGAGATTTCAGAAGAGGCTAGAAGTGACAAGCAGCTTGAGATTTCAGAAGAGACTAGACGTGACAAGCAGCTTGTGTGTGTGTGTAGAAGTGACAGGCAGCCTTTGTGTGTGTGTGTGTGGTGATGAAAGGATTGGGGGAACCAAGTGAGGCAGACAAAGCACAAGTAGTGCCCTTCTGAAGTTTGGCCACAAAGTAAAGTGTGCAGGTAGGTTGCTAGTTGAACATAGAACCAATCTCATTTACTTGTTGGACAGTGTTAGGAAGCTTTGATTTCACTTCTCCCATCAGTTTTGTAGACCTGTTAGAGCTACTGATTCCATTTTCTGTGCCTGTTCTAATTCAGATTTTGACACCTTTTGATTGACTAGATGTCTGCTACCAGCTGAGTTAATTTCTCTTTCCGGGGTCCTGGGTTTTCTCCTTTGTCCTTTTTCTTATCTTCAGTATATTTTTCAAGGTTGCAGGTCTTGTTTACCACGTTACTCTTTCCGCCTTAGTATGGCGACTGCTTCATTGTTCTTTATTGTATACAAGTTAGAACATGGTGTGTGGACACCTCTGCAGGTTCTGTTTATGCTGAGATAATTTTGAAAGGTAATCTTACTAAAAAGAGAATCTGATTAGCAGTGCTTTGTGTTCTGTAGTTTATGTGCTTTGTTTTACTGCCTGGAAAAGTTCTTTGAAGTTGTTACCTTGCACTTTAAAAGTGCCATATGTGTGCGGCCTTGAAGTATTGGGAATTTTAAAACAAGGACTGATAGCACTGTCCATCACGGTGTTTGTTTTTTCCTGAATTGTATAATGAGTATTATTTGGTTTAGAGTCAGATTAACCAGAAATGTAAAAATCTGGATCCGTGCATAATGGATACACTGACATCTCAGTAAATTTATTTGGGTGCAGTTTACATAATCGTGCAATTTATCAGTGCGGTAACACTTAAGGATAACCCTAGGTTTCATGAAGACTGATCGTACTACCTACCTTTGAAACAGTTGAGAAGAGTACATACTGATTTACCCTTTCTTCACTACTGGCCATATTTAGGATTCTGATTTGAAATTTTGCATATGTAACCTGATTCTAGCAAGATTAATATCCAGCTGTGTAAAATGAGTTGGCTTGGGCTATATATTGCTGTCAATTGCCTATAATCTGAAAAGTTGGCGGGAAATGTATTATAACCTGTTGGTATTTGAAAAGAAGCTTGCAAGCTGGTTATATCGGAATCAGGATTTGGAGGTGTTGCCTGGAATTCTGTATTTCACAGACACCGAGTGATCTTAAATGCACTAGAGTTGTAAGGACTTGCTTTAAGATGGTTAAGCTTGCTGTTTTCATAAGACATTTTTGTTTTTACTTCTATCTTGTGTAAAGACAAAGGTTCATGTTTCATAAAACCTAACACCACTCAAGGATTTTAATCAAGCTAGACCCCAGGTCTAACTTGAAAGAGAAACATAGACTTGGCATTCTGAAGAGAGGACGAGATGACAGCAGCGGTGTACAAGCTGGGGAAGGAGTAGAGGTGGTGAGAGGAGGCAGATACTGAATTCTTAGAGACAGTTCATTCTACTGCCTGCATATTCCCCCCTTGTCACTGATCTCACTCATCCATTGCATTTTTACAAATTGTTAATCAGCAACTCTGTTTAAACAAATTGAGTGTTGTCTTGAGTTGGGCTGATTACATATTGCCTTATTTGTTCATGAGCATCTTTTAGAATCTAATGAATGAAATGTAATTCCAACAGCCTCTGGTTATAAATGACTATAGTATAGTGCGTGCTAAGTTGCTTGAGTCATTTCCAACTCTACTACCCTATGGACTGTAGCCTGCCAGGCTCCTTTGTCCATGGGATTCTCCAGGCATGAGTACTGGAGTGGGTTGCCATGCCCTTCTCTAGGGGATCTTCCCGACCCAGGGATTGAACCCACATCTCTTTCGTCTCCTGCATTGGCAGGCAGGTTCTTCAGCACCAGCTCTACCTGTAGCTTGGATGATAAAGACTAGGATCCAAGGGGCTGTGATTTAGAAGACAGTAGTGGGGTAAGTAAGTGTTAATTTTCCCCACTAAGCCCTATAAAGGTGGATAATTTTGGAGGGACAGAGCATGAAGAGGACTAGGTAAAACTTTTACTACTTAAAAAGGTTGAGATGCTTTATAGGAATGAGATCCTAAGTGAGCAAGGTGTTCCTTGTTACAGCAGTCCAAGTCAGTTATCCTAGTTGTCATGGGAGGAATTCTTTACAGTCTTAAAGTACAGACAGTAGGAAAGGTTCTATTCATTAAACATGGATATTAGGGTTACTGGATTGTATTTTGAGAAACTTACTTGGGAAGATAGTTTATTTCAAGGTATACATTTGATTTGTGTAGGCATATTTATTTTAGAATTTGAAAGCAAATTTACTCCTGAATTTTTAAACATTTCTCTTAAAACTTAAGAGGTCTGTTAGTGCCACTACCTTAATGTGACGTTTAATATGTCATGGAAAGCTATGCTTTGAATAAATACTTGAGAAAAGTAATTGCCCCCTTTTTGTTGTATGGATAGCCATGATTACATGGGGCTTTATCACATATTTACAAAACATTTGCCAATCTCAGACTGGTGAAGTGGAACCCTTTTTGAAAGAAATTGGAAGAATGGGTTAGTTACGAAAACTTACAGGATGCTCAGAAATTTGTTGTAAATTGCTTCTCCAATCGATAAAGCATGCTACTAATTAATTAGTTACATGTATTAAGGCCTATCAGCATGTCATTTTTTGAGAACTTGGTTGATTTGATTTTAAACCCAACGTGATGTTCTCTGTACCATCTGACCTTTCCAGGCATACTTTCCCTAAGCAAATTCTGTTGGAACTGAGTCTACTTCTAGAGTCTTCATATAAAGTTTATAGTGGGCTTTAATGGGGTTTTGATTTGCACTAAACTTTCTTTTCTGAAAAGATTACTCATGTTCAAATTACAATGTAGTGCTTTTGTTTTACAATTAAACTCTTAACAGCAGTATGCATTTTTTGCACTGTGTTTTTTCTTTTTTTTATTTAAGCTTTCCCCTCTTGGGTAAATTTCTTGAAATAACATAGGTCTTATTTTCTTAGTTGAAAAAGTAAGGCAACTACTGTCAAGTCAAAAAGGACTTAATGTTAAATGATGGGATTTTATGCATAGTTGGTTAAATAACATTAAAAGTTGAGGCTGGTGGATGAAAAAAGGGCAATTTCCAGTTTTCTCCAGGATGTTCTGAGAAAGTATGCCTGCAATAGGAGTAAATGTTATGGGGATATTCAGTCTTCGGCCTCAACTGGGCTTGCTGTCAGATTGTGGTGAAACCACCAAAAGGCCTGGGAATGCGTTTAATATCTTTGCAGACTTAACACATTTTTCAAAAAATGGCAAATTAGAGTTGTGCAATAGCAGCAATGTTAACCAAGGTACTTGTAGTCAATGTAAATACAGAAAAAGCCTATTATTTCATTATATTCCTATGTTTGTGTCCTTGGAGGAGAACTTTCAAGGGGTGTGGGGGTCTCATTGTGCTGGCCTGGAAAGAGGAGTTGCCGGTACTGAACAGGTGCTTCCCCTCAAATGAACTCTTTCTTTAACCAGCTTGTGATTTGTCTAAATGCAGGCTGGAACTGAATCATGCATTCTGTAGTTCTAGGTTCTGCTAACATTCTATAGAGGTAATGAACTTTCAAAAGTTAAAATAATTCTCAGATTTATTAGAATGTGTGGGACATTCTGTCTAGTAGATTATTTTTTAAATTCTTGTTTAGTATATTCAGTGGAACAGATGATATGAATAATTCTGAGGTTCTGCTCTGTCATTTGCCCTTTGATGTTGGGCAAATATAATTTTAACTCCTCCAACAAGCATCAGTTTTTCTAGCTGTAAAATTTGATGTTCTTTAGGAGGTATGTGCAGTGTTTTGATGGTGGTTCTCAGCTTCATACAGAAAGTGTGATGTGGCCAGGCTTGAGGGGAGTAGACACGTGATTGTCCACTGTGATGGGAGTGAGTGCCCTTGCGAAGCAGGGACTCCCTGCTTTTGCTTCTGTCACTCTTGTGGAGTTTTTTGCTATGAGGTTCCATGTAGTAGCCCCGTGATTTTTGTGAGTGATCTGGAAAGACGAGAAGCAGGAGGAAGGCGTTAGGGTCGGCTAAAGACAGTCCTAGATTATGGAATAGCTGTGATCCCCTTTTGAAATAAGCCGTTTCTGGGAGAAAAGAAAAATGTAGTTAAAAGAGTTTCAGGATTTAACATTTGAGGTGTTTGCATGATACCCAAGTGAGTGTCTCCAGTAGAAAATCATTTGTGATTCAGAAGGAAGGTTATTGCCAGAGAGGGCAATGCTGTGGGAGTGAATAAAAACACCCCGGATAGTGTGGAAAATGAAGAGACCTAAGGCTGAGCTCTCTGCTGGTCCTCTGAATGGATGCTTGTGTGCATGATTGAACTCCCCAGGTCTAGTCCACTTTCTCCACCCCCACAGCCAGCGCTGTCTTCATTTGTTTATCCTCATTCCTCTTAACTACATTAGCTGAGTGGAGTCTGGCAAGTTATCTAATTTGTGCTTCAGTTTTCTTATCTGTAAGATGGGAAGAATATTATGTACCTCAAGGTTGTGAGGATTAAATAAAGTATTTAAACAGTACTAGCACATCTGTGGTCAGTAACATTAATGGGACTGCCTTTACCTGTTGAGATAACTTTGGTTTCCAGTAGGGTCCAATTCCCATCCCTCTTAATGACGAGTCAGTGAAGATCATTATCTTTCTTGCATTTATTTCCTGCCACACAACCACCATTTAAGTAGATGGTATTTTAGCGTGTTAGGATCTTTATGGGTCTTGCCTTCTCAACTGAAACGTAAGCTTCCCTTAACATCAGGACCATTTCTTACACTTGTGTATACAGCCATTCATTTCTTAGATATTGGTTCTCTCTATCAGTATGGTGAAGTCATTCAGTCGAGTCCGTCTCTTTGCGTAACTTAGAATAAATCCTAATGTTCTAGGACTGTTTGGTGCCGAGTAAGAACTCTGAACCACAGATGAAAACCCTAAGATTGTCTCAGTATTTGTTTCTTTCGACTTGGGTGTATTGTGTCAGATGTGGCACAGATAGCAGGGAAACGCTGCTTACTAAACGAGTGCTTTCCTTCTTCCTGGCAGCTTTCAAGAGTTGGTAAAAAATACACATCATCTGGAAAGCAAACTCTCAGACTGCCTGGGAAGACAGACATTCTGTGAGACTTGCTTCCTGGAACCAAGGTGATGGCCTGTGCTTTCAACAGTGCAGTGGAGAGGAGGTTGCAAAGACATGCAGTAACATCATAACATATAGCATAATGTTCAGGCTTCTGGGTCTTGGCATCTCAGTATGTAAAACTGATGGCAGAGTGGTGGTTAGATGAGGTGATCTTTTAAGTTCCATGGCTTCAAGCAATAAATATGCTAGTATTCACTGGCAGTCAGTGAAGCATTGTTTTATGAAATGGCAACCCACTCCAGTACTCTTGCCTGGAAAATTCCATGGAGAGAGGAGCCTGGTAGGCTACAGTCTATGGGGTTAGGGTTAGCAAAGAGTTGGACACGACTGAGCGACTTCACTTAACTATACATTGTTTTATACATAATTATTATAAGTTGCAGAAATATTAGGTAAATTTTATAGAGCTTTAAAAATAATGCTAGCAAAACTCATGGCAATATCTCTTCTTACAAAACTTCAGAATCCTATCTCTACCCTCTAGAAACAACTACTAACCTAGCCCAAAGGAAAATAGTACTGATATGCTGTCTGGCCCACAATTAAGCAGTCAGATAATATACTCTGAGTTAAATGTGGGTTTCGTGGCTATATACTTCAGTCAGTACTTGAATCAGTAAAATCTCAGCTGTCTAACTATGTGATCTTGAATTTAACTTTGCTATTTTCTCATCTGCAAAGTAAAGCTATGTCTAAGCCTAGACAGCATATTTAAAAGCAGAGACATTACTTTGCTGACAAAGGTTCATATAGATAAAGCTATGGTTTTTTCAGTAGTCATGTACTGATGTGAGAGTTGACCATAAAGAAGTCTGAGGGCTGAGGAACTGATGCTTTTGAACTGTGGTGCTGGAGAAGACTCTTGAGAGTCAAAGCTGTCAAATCTTAAATAAACCCAGAATATCATTGGAAGGACTCATGCTGAAGATGAAGCTGCAATACTTCGGCCACCTGATGTGAAGAGCCGACTCCCTGGAAAAGACTTCGATGCTGGGAAAGACTGAAGGCAGGAGAAGAAGGGGATGACAGAGGATGAGATGGCTGGATGGCATCACCGACTCAGTGGACGTGAGTTCTGAGCAAACTCTAGGAGATGGTGAAGGACAAGAAAGCCTGGCATGCTGCAAGTCCATGGGGTTGCAAAGAGTTGGACATGACTTAGCGACTGAACAACAACATTAACATAGCACTTCTGTGCTTAGAACTACTGTTTTATGTGCTTTACGTTATACTAACAATATAATCGTTTTTACCCCTTCATGTCATTGAAACACCTCTCCCCCAAAGCACTTACTACATTATGTTGGACTGTATTTCCCCCCTCCCCTGGTATAAATTACAGAAACTCCAAAAATTTCTAACATTGAAAATGCTTTAATAAAAAATATTTGGTGAATGGAAATGTGATATTGTGCTGGAGGAATTGGGACCTATTTAAAATGCTGAAATTAGATCATTATAGGATTAAAATGAGTTCTCTAGTAGTCAGGAACTTCTGATCTTTTTGTTCTTCTCCATGGGTCACTGTGATTTTTATGATTTTAAAGCTGACTTTATGAGACTTCTGTGGCCATTCAGTGGTTAGGACTGCACACTTCCACTGCAGGGCGCACAGGTTTGATCCCTGGTCAGGGGACCAAGATCCTGCATGTCGTTGAAATAGACCAACAACAGAAACCTATCAGACCTCATGATCCCAATTAGCACAAAACCTTGTTAACCAACTGTAAAGAAGCTGAATGTTTTGTGTTTTAGAAATCTTGGTGATTTATGGTTATTGAATGAGTGTATCACTCGAAAAAAAAAAAACCTGTTGGTGTGGTAAAAATAAAAGACGTGACCTGTGATTTCTTTGGGAAATGACAAAGTTTTCTATTCTTTTTAAACTTTACCCCCCCCTCAGTGGTTAGGACTGCACACTTCTACTGCAGGGCGCACAGGTTTGATCCCTGGTCAGGGGACCAAGATCCTGCATGTCGTTGAAATAGACCAACAACAGAAACCTATCAGACCTCATGATCCCAATTAGCACAAAACCTTGTTAACCAACTGTAAAGAAGCTGAATGTTTTGTGTTTTAGAAATCTTGGTGATTTATGGTTATTGAATGAGTGTATCACTCGAAAAAAAAAAAAACTGTTGGTGTGGTAAAAATAAAGACGTGACCTGTGATTTCTTTGGGAAATGACAAAGTTTTCTATTCTTTTTAAACTTTACCCCCCCCAAAAATGCCTAGTATAAAACACAATGGTTTGAATTTTCATTTCAATGAAAGAATGTGTAAAAGAGGTGATGTATATCTGGACTGTACTCATGTAAAGATTCTCATTAAAAAAAAAAAAAATTATTTGGCTGCACCAGGTCTTAGTTGCAGCAGGCAGGATCTTTGATCTTTGTTGCAGCATGTGGGATCTTTAGTTGTGACATGCAAACTCTTGGTTGTGGCATGTGGGATCTAGTTCCCTGACCAGGGGTCGAACCCAGACCCCCTGTATTGAGTCCAGTCTTAGCCACTGGACTACCAGGGAAGTCCCAAGATCAGGAAATTTTAAGGTCATTTCTGAGGTAAGATGATGGGAATTTAGTCAGTGCTATAAATGGGATCATCTTTCCTATTAAGTAATAGTTAACACTTAAATAGCATTTACTATGGGGTAGACAACTGTGTGGTATTATTGGCTCAATTTTAAAGACGAAAACAGCACCAAACATAGCCACCTTTAAAAGTCACCCCTGTGGTACGTGGCAGAGTGCAGAACTGAACCTTGGCAGTCTGATTCCAGGGTTTGTGCTTGTAATAGTAGCAGGAAAGCAGTGGAGCAATGGTGATAACAAAAGCAGCCCCCCACCCTCAACCCAAATGGGGTTACAGACATGGAAGAGACGCAAAGACAAGGCCAGAGGCACCAAAGAGACAAGGAGACACTTCACCCCTCTCCTCCATTCCTCCTATCACTTACTCATATGAGTCACTAGGGAAGCTCTCCTGCCACTAGAGAATGCTTTTGTAATTGGTGGTGGTAGAACTCTAATTACACATAACAATTTATTAGGACCCGCTGGGGATGAGAAGGGTCAAGTTGGTATAACGTTTGTACTTAAAAGAATGATGATGATTGAAAGAAGAATTGCCATGCTGATGATTATGATCTTTCTGCAGTGTTTCCGCCATATCCTCTGAGAATCTTCATTGTTTGGGGGGATTCTTTGGCCTGAAATAAAAATACAAATTTTATGATTTCTTCTCATTTCTGGATTAATGTGTGCCCTACAATACATATTAGAACTATTTAGAAGAATGGATTTAATTTGATTTTGATCCATCACAAAGTCTCAATAGGTCTGAGCAGCTGTTCTAAAACAGTGCATTGAGATTCCTTACGGTGTTTAGCTGTGGTTTTATTGGCTTAAAGAATCTTTGACCTTGAAAGTTCCTCTCTGAACTCGTTTCCTCATCTTCACGATTTTACAAGTGTCACTCTCCCTTACAACCCCATTTAAAATCGCTAACCCACCTCCCTTCCAGCAACCCTTTTCCCTTTCAATACATTATTTTTTCCCAAAGTACTTACCTCTCCTCTAACAATATGTAAATTTTACTTTTGTTGTTTGTTGAGAATGTAAGCTCTATGAAGCCAGGGATTTTTGTCTGTTTCATTCACTGCTATAGTCCCAACAGTGAACCAACAATATAGAGCAGGTATTTAGTTAATATTTGTTGGAAAAAAATGAATTACTAAATCTGCTTATTAAATGAGGATAACAGTACCTGCCACAGAGTAGCCCGGATTCTGAGAATTAACCAAGATAGTGAATACAGTATATCAAGACTGGATATAACAATTATGCCATTATAAATATTTTGATGAATAATGAGATGGATTTCCTTAAGTATGAAACAAAAAGCTTCATATCTTCACCTAATTAACCTAAGCAAAATAGCTCACTTTTATTAAATATTAAGTATTATTAAAATTGAAATAATTCAATAATTGAAAGAATTCAAGGAGCAATGAAGAGAAATGAAACGTGGCCACACAAAATTATAAAATCCTTCTGCCCACCCCCCTGAAGTAAGCTTTATTTTCCTTCGTCCACTCCTTTTTGTTTTTAAAATATATGTAACTGCTTTTCATCTAGTCATGATACAGTGAATTGCTTGATGCTTACATGGATTTCTGCTGTCTGCCACCTGGACAAGAAAACTGTCATTTCAGTTATCTTTCTTCATCCATCAGGTCTGCTGCTTTAGTCTCAGTGTATGGTGATTCCCCAAGAACAAAATCAAGGTACATGCTTACAGCGCTTACTGTAAGTGGCATGAGTCCTGGTATGCTACTCAGATGGCCTCATGACTAGTTTATGACAAGTTATGGGAGCCCAGGTTTGTATATCCAAGATGATGCTGATTATTCCCAAGGATTTGGAGTATGGAAGCTAGCGACAAGGTATATTTTCCAATGTGTTATGCTTTAAGTGCAGGTACTATGGGACGTGCATTATGTGTATTTCTGCACAATACTATGTAATAATAATAACCTTAGGTTAATGTTCCTGTTTTACAGTGTTGGAGAAAAATGAGGCTCAGAAAGGTTGAAGTTACTTGCCTCAGATTTAGAGAAAGTGATGGAGCTGGAATTCAGATCTAGAATTGTGTGACGCTATACTGCCTTGTGTAGAAATGTTGAATTAAGGTATAAATGGGCTTTACATTCTTCTCAGATTATTTATTCTCTTATTAATGTAACATGCATGTACAGTTTGGGCAGTCAGAATTCTATAAGGCGTGTGAGTAAAAAGTGCCTTCTCCTGTCCTGCTCCTTTCCACCCCAATCCTATTTTTCAGAGGTAATCTCTTTCAGCTCTTGTTTGTGTGTTTTGTTAGCTGATGTATCCCTATTGCCTGAACAGTGGGGATGCTTATGCCTCCCCGAGAGCACTGGGCAATTTCAGGAGATATTTTTGCTTGTCATGAATGTAGGGGGTACTCCTGGGCGTCTAATGGCTAGGAGCCAGGAATGCTGTTGAACATCCTACAAGGCCTAGGGCAGTCCCAAGTGTGCCACGGTTGAGAAACCCTGACCTAAACCAGTGTCTGATGTATAGTGGGTGATCAGTAAATACTTGCTCAATCCATCTCATTTAGCTATTTATTTTTTCCTCGTGTTTGTTTTCCCCTGGATTACTAGAAATATTTACATATTATTATTATACATATATATACTAGAAATATATATATATAGTTCTTGATTTTTTCTGTTTCAAAACTATAGAAAAGAGGATATAATAATTCCTACCATTATCTCCCCCTCAAAAGAATCCTTCCTTTGATGATGGCGCCTGTGTTGGATCCTTTTATCTATTTAAAAAAATTTTTTTTTAATTACTTATTTTTTAATTGAAGGATAATTGTTTAACAGAATTTTGTTGTTTTCTGTCAAACATCAACATGAATCAGCCATGCTGCTGCTGCTGCTAAGTCACTTCAGTCGTGTCCGACTCTGTGCGACCCCATAGACGGCAGCCCACCAGGCTCCCCCGTCCCTGGGATTCTCCAGGCAAGAACACTGGAATGGGTTGCCATTTCCTTCTCCAATGGAGGAAAGTGAAAAGTGAAAGTGACGTCACTCAGTCGTGTCCAACTCTTAGCGACCCCATGGACTGCAGCCCACCAGGCTCCTCCATCCATGGGATTTTCCAGGCAAGAGTACTGGAGTGGGTGCCATTGCCTTCTCCGATGATTCAGCCATACATATACATATATTTAGTTTTGACTGCGCTGGCTCTTCTTTGCTGCCTGAGGACTTTCTCTAGTTGTGGACAATGCGGGCTACTCTGTTGCAGTGCGTGGACTTACCGCAGTGGCGCCTCATTGCAGAGCATGGACTCCAGGCTGCATGGGCTTCAGTAGTTGCAGCATGAGGGCTCAGTGTTTGTGGCGCATGGGCTTAGTTGCTCTGAGGCACATGGGATCTTCCTGGACTAGGGATTGAGCCCAAGTCCCCTGCATTGCCAGGCAGATTGTTAACCACTGGACCACTGGGGAAGTCCCTTCTGCTTTATCTTGGAAGCTCCACACAGAGTCTTTTGATCTGCTCCAGTGGGTTTTGGTTGGGGTCCAGGTTTGCTGTACCTAAAGCTTTATTCTTCAGATCTTTCTTCACCAGTATTCTGGGCATGCCCTTCTCTTGTGTTTGCCTCCTATTTTTTCAATTTCATTTCTTTTCATTTCTTGATTTCTTCCTCTTGTTGGTGAAAAATTTCTTTTGAAAATTTCTTAGAAAGGGTGACTGGGAGGTAAGTTTCTGAAAATTTACATGCCTAGACATGACTTTCTTCTGCCCTTATATTGAGTTGGTAATTTGGTTATAGAAATCTAGTGTGGAAGTAATTTTCTTTCAGAATTTTGAAAGCATTCCTTTTTTCTTTAGCACACCTATACTGTTTTTGCAAAATCTGTTGTTACTCTAATTGCTAAGTCTTTGTTTTTCTTTCTCCATCTGAAAGCCTTCAGAATCCTCTCTTCCTTTTTAACATTCTATAATTTCAAGATTATATGCTCTGCTATGGTCCTTTTTTGTTGTTCATTGCGTCTATAAATTCATGTTATTTGTTTTAGGAATTTTTCTTGTATTAATCTGGTTTTCTGTCCCCTGATTCCTTCATTTCCTTTTTCTGAAACTCCTGTTATTTATCTGTCGAATCTCTTAGACTGTCCTCTGTCTGTCTTCTCTTTTTTTGCTCTACTCTCTGAGAGAATATCTCAACTTTATATTTCAATAATTCTATTTAATTAAAAATTTTTACTACTGTTTTAATTTCCAAAAGACCGTTTTGTTTTATGAATAAGTTTTTATATAGCTTTCCATTCTGTTTTCAGAGTTGTATTATATTCTGTTATTTCTCCCAGGACATTAGAGAGTTTTTTTTTTTCTTTTTTAAGTACAGTTGATTTACAATATTGTGTTAGTTTCAGGTATATACCACAGTGATTCAGTCATATATATATGTATATATCTTTTCAGATTCTTTTCCCTTATAGGGTATTACAAATTGAGTATAGTTTGTCCTTCTCCCGTAGAAAGGATTATTATTAACAGTTTATTTTTTTCTCATGCCTTGTAGCATGTGGGATCTTAGTTCCCCAAGCAAAGATCTAATCTGTGCCCCTTGCACTGGAAGTACAATCTTAAGCACTGGACCACCAGGGAAGTTGGAGGTTTTTTGTTTTATAATGAAGTTTTCTTTTACTTCTGCATCATCTGTTTGTCTGAGTTTCTTTTTTTCCTGTTTATTTTTATTTTATTTTTTTATTATAGAGATTTTTCTCAAATATCTCATGATCTGTGTTGTTGATTAAAGTGATGGTTGGAAACTCAGTATGAGTGAGTGAGGGCTATCATTTGGTGAGTTTCACTATAGGGTAATCTGGTGCACACCTGACCATTTCACTGGGGGAATGCCTCAATACCTGTAGGTTAGTATCTGTAGGTCTTTTTCCTTGGTCTAGTCAGTTTTCTTAGGGAGGAATCCTCTAATCTCTTGCTGAGTGAAGCTGACTGGGAGACAGGTTGGAGAGTGGTCACCATATTCTAGACTTTCACTAAGTTCACATGATTTTAATATGATGGTCACTCTGGCCTTAACCACCTGGTATCTGAATTTAAAATCTCTTAGATCCATTGCCTTTAGATAATACAATTTATTATCCTTTGTCAGCAATAAGGAGAGGAAGCAGTGTGGTTGTAAAAAGAAGGGAAGGGACTCTACAGGTAACTTGTTCCTTTTAAAAACTTTATACTCAAGTCACTTCTTTCTAGACCATACTGCTTTTAGAAGTACTGTGTGTCTACTTTTAGAAGTACCATGCATATCCAGTTGCTGATCCTTTCCAAGGTTTTATGGCCTGGATCAGTTTGCATCTTAATATCTTCTGCTACTTATAAGCTTGTGTTTTGAGCTTTCACTGATTCAATTGAAGCTATTAAATACAAAGAACCTAAATTTTTTCTAGCTTCCAAAATTTTGAGATTTCTTTCCTGTTATTCTTTTTCTAAAAAATCCTAGTGGTTTATACTAAAATTTGTAACTGTTGTTTTACTTATCATTTTAAGGGTTTTGAGAGCATACCAAGAAAAATGTATGTGTTTAATCTGCTAGGTTCAAATCCATGACCCATATTTCTCTGTAGGCAAACTGATAGAAAGCTTATTGTCCTAGTTTTTGTTAGAAAAAAAAATCTGCTTTTTAAGTACATTCAGTAGAGTCTTTTACAAAAAGATCAAAAGGAGAGAAGATTAATTTAGATAGACAAAAATAGAGGATTTAGTGAGAATGATTATATGATATCTGTATGAAAATAACATGAGAACAATTATAAAATACTTCAGTGAAATTTCATCTTGTTTTGAGCTGCTTCTACTCAACTGGCTTCAAGGAGAAAGTAATTTCCCCCATGTAATCATGAAAATACAATGTATACATAAAAGTGGGATTTTCTTGAAAGGGAAGGCAAAAAAATCTCAACTTTTTTTGCTATAACTTTCTGGGATTTAGATGTTGCTTCTTTTCTGACAGGAAAGATACATGATATAATCTAATAAAAAATTAAAAGGCCCAGTGATATAGTGGATTGTGTAACTATAACCTTGCCACTTTGTGTGGGTGTGTTCAGTTGTGTGATTCTTTGTGAACCATGGACTGTAGCTCGCCAGACTCCTCCATCCATGGGATTCTCCAGGCAAGAATACTGGAGTGCACTGCCATTTGCTCCTCCAGCAGATCTTTCCCACCCAGGGATCAAACCTGTGTCTCCTACATTGGCAGGTGGATTCTTTACCCCTGAGCCTAAGTCTGCCACTATTGCTACTCAAAAATGCTAGATAATATATTAAGTTGGCCTAAAAATGTGCCAGCCTAATATTAACTTATTAACCAACAATAACTTATGGAAAAACCCAAATGAACTTTTTGGTCAACCCAATATAAGAAGCAAAGTTAAATGCCTATCTGAGCTTGGAAGAAAGTAAGAGAAAGGTCAAGAGCAGGAACCTAGGGAAGCAGCAAGAAGCTGCACTGATGGCACAGCTCCCCTGGATTCGGGAAGGTGATGATGCTGGCTTCTACCATGCAGGCAGGGCTTATGGTTTTAGTGGTCACAGGGACAGTGGGCTAAGCCTTGGGCTCACATGAGGAGAGCAATGAAGGTACTCAAATTCCAATCTTCTGGTTAACAAGGCTCAACATTCTCTCTCACCCCATATCCAATCTGTCAGCAACTCTAATTCACGCCACCTTCAAAATATATACAAATCCAACCACTTCTCACCACCTATACTGAAGTCAGTATTCCCTTGGTGTTACTTATACCTTTGAAGTGAAGTTGCTCAGTTGTGTCTAACTCTGCGACCCCATGGACTGTAGCCTACCAGGCTCCTCTGTCCATGGGATTTTCCAGGCTACAATAGTACTGGAGTGGATTGCCATTTCCTTCTCCAGGGGATCTTCTCGACCCAGGGATCGAACCTGGGTCTCCCACATTGTGGACAGACGCTTAACCGTCTGAGCTACCAGGGAAGTACCTATACCTTTAGTACTTTACATACTTTAAAATGTTAATTTTATGTTATGTGAATTTTACATCAATTAAAAAAAAAAAGATTCTGCCCTGCATTAAAGACCAGATTAAGGGTATAA
Source organism: Aepyceros melampus (assembly GCA_006408695.1). Taxonomy (NCBI): domain Eukaryota; kingdom Metazoa; phylum Chordata; class Mammalia; order Artiodactyla; family Bovidae; genus Aepyceros; species Aepyceros melampus. The sequence continues at coordinate 333,143 of SJXQ01003912.1, read as the reverse complement.
GCTTCCTATTCAACCCAGATGAACGGCCTCAAGGTAGTTGGCCTTTTAACCTGAAAGGAGGCATGAGCAAGAAAGCAAATAACCAGGGTTTAGAACTTCAGAAATATGTCTGGAAAAGAACTTTACATGTGTCTACAGGCCCTTGGAAATTAGATGCAAAAAGATTAGAAGTCAACCAAGTTTTGAATGAAATTATAAATAAACCAAAAACTGGTCCTTTAAAAAGACCAAAAAAGAAAAAACAAAAGCTTTGCAGTGTGGTTGCCAGGGAAAAGACATGTGGAAGAATGGACAAAATACATCAAACCATTTTCATTAATTTTTCCATCAGGAACAAAAGTATTTCAGACATTTCCATTTCTATTCAATATATTACTGGAGGTCCTAGCTAATGTACTGATAGGAAGAAAAGAAGAAAGAAAGAACAAGAGAGAGAGAAAAGAAAAAAGAAAGAAGAAAGGAAAGACGGAAAGAAGGATGGAAAGAAAGAAAGAAACAAAATGTATATTGGAAAGGATGAAAAAAATCCTGTCATTTTTTACATGTTATCAGTTCAGTTCAGTCGCTCAGTCGTGTCTGACTCTTTGTGATCTTATAGATTGCAGCACACCAAGATTTCCTGTCCATCACCATCCACAGAGCTTGCTCAAACTCATGTCCATTGAGTTGGTGATGCCATCCAACCATCTCAACCTCTGTCGTCCCCTCTTTTCCTGCCTTCAATCTTTCCCAGCATCAGGGTCTTTTGCAGTGAGTCAGTTCTTCGCATCAGGTGGTCAAAGTATTGGAGCTTCAGCTTCAGCATCAGTCCTTCCAATGAATATTCAGGACTGATTTCCTTTAGGATGAACTGGTTTGATCTCCTTGCAGTCCAAGGGACTCTCAAGAGTCTTCTCCAACACCACAGTTCAAAAGCATCAATTCTTGGGCACTCAACTTTCTTTATGGTCCAACTATTACATCCATACATGACTACTGAACAAATCATAACTTTGACTACATGGAGCTTTGTCAGCAAAGTAATGTCTCTGCTTCTTAATATTCTGTCTAGATTTGTCATAGCTTTTCTTCCAAGGATCAAGTGTCTGTTAATTTCATGACTGCAGTCACCATCTGTGGTGATTTTGGAGCCCCCCAAAATAAAGTCTGTCACTGATTCCATTATTTCCCTATCTATTTGCCATGAAGCAATGGGATTGGATGCCATGATCTTAGTTTTTTCTAGAACTGCTATATAGAAAATGAAAATAATTTTTTTAGACAAACAATATTACCACAAAAAAGTTCAGTAAGACTTGGGATATAAACAACTCCAGTACTTTGGCCACCTCATGCGAAGAGTTGACTCACTGGAAAAGACTCTCATGCTGGGAGGGATTGGGGGCAGGAAAAGAAGAGGATGACAGAGAATGAGATGGCTGGATGGCATCACCGACTTGATGGACGTGAGTTTGAGTGAACTCCGGGAGTTGGTGATGGACAGGGAGGCCTGGAGTGCTGCGATTCACAGGGTCGCAAAAAGTCGGACACAACTGAGCGACTGAACTGAACTGATGCAAAAATTGACTGTGTTCCTATTAGCCAAAAGTTTTTTGAAAACGTTTAAAAATATCATATAAAATAACAACAAAAACAGATATCAAGAAATAAATCTCACAAAGTTGTACAAGATCTTTATGGGAAAAATTATAAAACTCGAAAGATTTTGAAAGACTTAGGAAAAGAGACATAGCATGTTCAGAGATGGGAAAACAGTATTTTAAAGGTGTTAGTTCTCCCCATACTACTGTCATTCCAGCTAATATACCAACATTTCTTTTGTGTGTAACTTGAGATGTCGATTCTACAATTCCCTGAAAGAGAAAGAAGCCTAACCAACGTAATTTCTGAAAATAAGAAAGTAGATGAACTTGCCCTATAAGATATAAAGGCTTCTCCTAAATTAATAGCCTTAATTTATTATGATTAATAAATTAATCATAATAATTAAAATGATATAATATTGGCCCAAGGATGTAGAAATAGACCAGAAGAATATAATATATACAAATCAAAAGAATGAAAGTTGTTTGCATATGAAAGCATTATATGTGGCAAGGTTGGCATTACAAAACAAATGGGGAAGGCTGAGCTATTTCACAAATGGTTGTTGGGCAACTGCCTATTTATATAGAAAATAATGAAACTTGATTCCTGCCTCATGTGTGCTCAGTCGTAGTCCTGTCCGACTTTTTGCTGCTCTACAGCCTGTAGCCCTCCCCCCAGGCTCCTCTGTGCATAGAATCCTCCAGGCAAGAATACTGGAGTGGGTTGCCATACGTTCCTCTAGGGAATCTTCCTGAATCAGGGATTGAACCCGTATCTCCTGCGTCTCCTTCACTGCAGGCGGATTATTTACCCACTGAGTCACCTGAGAAGCCCTCCTACCTTATACTTAACACAAAAATAAAATGCCCCCTGTTTTAATGATCCATGTTTAAGAGCAGAATTAAAATTTTTTTGGAGACAATGTAAGACTATCTTTGTAACCTGGGGAAAGTCATTTGGGAAGGCCTAAATAAGACACAGAACGCATAAATCAGAAAGAGCAAGACAGATACATTTGCCGACATGGAAGTTAAAGACTTCTGTGTTGATAAATGGATAAAGAGATGTGGTACATATATACAATGGAATACTATCAGCCATTAAAAAGAATGGAATAATCCCATTTGTAGCAACACTGATGTAACTAGAGATTATCATACTACATAAGTGGGAAAGAAAAATACCCTATGATGTGACTTATATGTGGAATCTAAACTATGACACAAAAGAACCTATCTATGAAATAGAATCATGGACATAGGGAAGAGACTGGTGGTTGTCAAGGGGGAGGAGGAGGTTAGAGGAAGGTTGGAGTGGAGGTTGGAGTTAGCAGATGTAAATTTTTACATGTAGGATAGATAAACAACAAAGTCCTACTGTATAGCACAGAGAATTATATTCTATAACCTATGACAAACCACATGGAAAAGAGTATAAAAAAGGATATTCATATATATATGTATAACTGAGCCACTGCTGTACAGCAGAGATTAGCACAACAGTGTAAGTCAACTATACTTCAATTAAAAAAATAGTAAAAAAAAAAAAAATGACTTCTGTCCTAAAAAGGATACTATACACAAAGCTAAAATCAAGCCACATACTGGGAGAACATATGTAAACTTTATACAACTGCCTAAGTATTAGGATGAAGAATTAAATACTCATTCTTTATTGTAATAGTTATAAAATCATTGTTTTATACATGAATATATATTACAAACTATTAAAAAGATAAGCACCCCATTAGCAAAATGGTCAAAGTATATCAACAAACAGTTCACTGAAGAAATTATAATGGTTAATAAACTTAAAAATTGCTCATTGTCATCCAAAATGCAAATTTAGACAATATTTTCTTTCCCCTGTCAGATTGTTAAAAATTATCATCTCATAATCCCAAGTATTGGAAAGATACAGAACTTTTCATACAGTACTGATGGGAGTATAAACTGGTACAATCTTTGGAAAGCAATTTTAAATTATTTGCTTAATTCAAGGGTGCATTTATTTTAAGATCCAGAAATTCAATTTCTATGTATATATTCTAGATGGTTTAAAATAGGATCAAGCATCCCAAGGGGTTCAGATGACCCACTGGAGAGCAGGAAAGTATATTAGAATCTCTATTTGTTTTAATCTAAAAAACAAGAAGGAAATGAAAATATTTAAATTTTAACATATGGATAACCACTGACATCTTCCCTAGGTATGGTGTAAAATAATTAAATCATGAAAGTTAAGGTGTTTTGAGAGTAGGGTGGAAATTCCACAGTGATGAAGAGCTGGTCCCTGCATACTCCTTTATCCATTCTCTTGTAGTGTATTGCAACACCTATGATACATCTAGGTAAGTGAATGTATGGGTAATATTATTTAGTTTTAACTAAGCAATGGCAACCCACTCCAGTACTCTTGCCTGGAAAATTCCACAGATGGAGGAGCCTGGTAGGCTGCAGTCCATGGGGTCGCGAAGAGTCGGACTCGACTGAGCGACTTCACTTTTACTTTTCACTTTCATGCACTGGAGAAGGAAATGGCAACCCATTCCAGTATTCTTGCCTGGAGAATCCCAGGGACAGGGGAGCCTGGTGGGCTGCCATTTATGCGGTCGCACAGCGTCGGACACGACTGAAGCGACTTAGCAGCAGCAGCAGCAAGGTAAAGAATAGATGTGGCTTAATCATATTAATACTAATAAGGCACACCTAAACAACAAGAAAATGACAAACAGAATATATCTCTGCTTCTAATTTGAATAGTCCACCTTCCATATTTAGAGACTTTAAAGTCATTTGTAATCAGATCTGACTTTTAATTGCATTGCTATTGTTAAAATACATTATTAAAATTTTTTCTTGAGTTTTATTTTCTTAAAAAAACTATTTAATTTTATTTCATCTTTGTCTCATTCTTTAAATTTCTACTTTTCTCTATGTTTTATATAATATAAGATTATTATAGGATAATACATATAATTTATATATATTTAAATGCATTCTCAACAATACTCTACAAATAAATGTGCATGATGAAAAAATTCTGTAGACCGCTGTCTTAGAAACATTTTGCAAGCATGTACCAAAAGACATGTACAAGGGTGTTCAATGCAGTGTTGTTGATAATAAAGAATTTGGACCTACATTAATGTTGATAAAAAGGGAAAGGACAAGAACACTCTATTTCTTCAAATAGTAATGAGATGCTGTCAGAAGCTAAATTGATAAATTAGAGCTAAGTGTATCAAAATTAATACATTTCAAAAAATAATAATGTTGAACTAAAAACAGATTGCAGAAGGATAAGCTCATTAGAATGTCATACATAACAAAGTTTAAAAATGTAAACCAACTATAGATACATATTACAGCAAAGGAATCAAAACATGCATATAAATGATTCATATCAAATTCATGACAGTGCTTCTTCTAGTGAGGGAGTGGAATGAGCTTGGGAAAGATTCAGAGGTGACTTTAATTACATTTATAATTTTATTTCTTTGAAAACCAAAGGCCCATATCCAATATGGCAAAATGCTAAAGGCTGGCTGATGATTACAAGGGTATTAGATATATCATTCACAGAAATTTTTCACATACCTGAAATAAATGTTGAATGATATAATACTGATTTTAGAATTTAATGATTGTGATTTCAAAATGCATTGTAAAAATGTAGACACTATCAATTATCCACTCTTTGGCTGTTACGCTTTATCCATCTTTTATGAACTTAACACATACTTATATTGCAGCTAGGTTTATACTAATATGTCTCCTGCAATAGATTAAACTTTGAAAAGTATCTCATTCATTTTTTTAATCCCTGAAGATGACAAGCATAATACCCTCTACATAATAGGCCCTCAAAGAATGTATATTAATGAATGAATCTAAATGGCTCGAACAGTTTTACCTGAATTCTTTTGTCATAATTCTCATAAAGTACAACTGAATCCTAGACAATGATTTTCTTTATTAATTCTTCTTTGTAGATTATATAAACCGATGTGACCTATTTTTTTTCCTGCTATACAAATAATATAGAGGGTTGCCCCTGGAGAAGGCAATGGGAACCCACTCCAGTATCCTTGCCTGGGAAATCCCAGGGACAGAGGAGAGTGGCAGGCTACAGTCCATGGGGTCTCAAAGAGTCAGACTGACTTAGCAACTGAATGCACACATACAGGTTTCTGTCAACAAACTGCCCTTGTTTTCTAGGGGGGCTGTAGCAAAGCTCTACAAAATGGGTGGCTCAGAACAACAGGACACGTATTGTCTCAGATTCCTGGAGAACACAAATCTGTGAGGTGTCAACACAGTTTAAGGGATGTTCCGTTCTTCTCTTCTAGCTTCTAGTGACCCAGGAAATCCTTGAATTTCCTTAACATGTAGATACAACACTCCAAAAAAAAAAAAAAGCTTCCCTGGTGGTTCAGATGGTAAAGCGTCTGCCTACAATGCGGGAGACCCGGGTTCGATCCCTGGGTTGGGAAGATCTCCTGGAGAAGGAAATGGCAACCCACTCCAGTATTCTTGCCTGGAGAATCCCACAGACGGAGGAGCATGGTAGGCTACAGTCCATGGGGTCGCAAAGACTCGGACACGACTGAGCGAGCTTCACACAGAGGATTGCTTTAAGTAAGTAGTGTTTAACTTAACTAACATCGAGTGCTTGTTTGCTGCACTTCTTATTATATTAGTGCCTAACATAGAGTTTGGTAGACAGTAGATCTTCAAGAGATATTTGTCAAATTAATCAATAAGTAAAAGATTCAGGGACTGCACAGATGAGAGAGGGATAGATTCAGCCTGGGAAATGGATGAGGAGATGATTCTTGAGTTGGGTTTTGATGGATGAATAGAAGTTTTCCAAAGCAAGGAAAAAGAAGGAACAGTATGCATACAGGTATGAAATAATGCAACATGTATTTGGAGAAGTATAAGCAGTCTGATAATTTTTGAGATTTATAAACTATAAGACCATGACCTCTGGGTGATGTGACTGGCAATATAGTCAGAAGAAAGCTCATTAAGTTAGGGAGGTTGGACCCTACCTTGCTTGGACAGAGGTGCACCACAGGGGGGTTTCAAGAAGGCTACTTCCCTGGTGGTCCAGTGGTTAAGAATCCACCTTCTAATGCAGGGGACATGGGATCACTCCCTGGTTGGGGAGCTAAGACCCACAGGCTGTAGGACAACTGAGTCCATGGGACTCAACTAGAGAGAAGCCCCTGTGCTGCAATAAAAGATACCACATGCTGCAACTAAGACGCAGCACAGCTGAAAAAAAAAAAACAACAAAACAGTAATTTTAAAAGAGGGCTGTAGATAATGCTCCCTACTTGCATTTTAAAAGAATACTCTAGTGTCACTGTGGAGGATGAATGGAGCAGAGCAGGACCAAAACTAGGAAGAACAATTAAATCTGGGAATTACCATATTCAGATAAGAGATAACTGACCTCAGAGTGAGACAGTGAGCAGCACTGGAATGGGCAGAAGGTGGGTTCAAAACAGATTTAGCCATTCTGTGGAATACTATATAGTAATAACAAGGAAGAAAACATTAAGATGTAACAACATGAATACCAAAAACATTAAGAAGTCAGGCACAAAATACTATACACTGTATGACTGTATTTATAAGACATTCCAGAAAAGACAACACTATAGTGACAGAAAGTGGATTAGTAGTTGGTTGGGGTCAGGGGTGGGGGAAGAGTCAGCTACAGAGGAGGGCAGATTTTAGGATGGAAGAGCTAGTCTACAACTTGACTGTGGTCACGCAGTTGTTCACAATTATCACAGTTCATCATACTCCATACTTAGAGTATGTGAATATTATATATGAATAATATCTTGTAAATTGTTTTGAAAGATGAAAAAAATGAAGCTTATAATAAAAAAGATTTAGGAGGTTGAACCAACAGAACTTGGTGAATAAAAAGTATGTATATACTTTGCTTTATATGGTATCTGTGTTTCTAGAAAAGCTCTGTAAAAATAAAATTTCAAATGCTCACCACAGGGAATTCGGTGGCGGTCTAGTGGTTAGGACTCTGTGCTTCATTGCAGGGGGCACAGGATTGATCCCTGGTCAGGGAACTAAGATCTCACAAGTCATGAAGCATGGCCAATTAAAAAAAAATGTTCAGAGGGAACTCTTCAAACCTTCAGTTCAGTTCAGTCGCTCAGTCGTGTCCGACTCTCTGCGACCCCATGAATTGCAGCACGCCAACTCCCGGAGTTCACTCAAACTCACGTCCATTGAGTCGGTGATGCCATCCAGCCATCTCATCCTCGGTCGTCCCCTTCTCCTCCTGCCCCCAATCCCTCCCAGCATCAGGGTCTTTTCCAATGAGTCAACTCTTCACATGAGGTGGCCAAAGTACTGGAGCTTCAGCTTTAGCATCATTCCTTCCAAAGAAATCCCAGGGTTGATCTCCCTCAGAATGGACTGGTTGGATCTCCTTGCAGTCCAAGGGACTCTCAAGAGTCTTCTCCAACACCACAGTTCAAAAGCATCAATTCTTCTGCGCTCAGCCTTCTTCACAGTCCAACTCTCACATCCATACATGACCACAGGAAAAACCATAGCCTTGACTAGACGGACCTTAGTCGGCAAAGTAATGTCTCTGCTTTTGAATATACTATCTAGGTTGGTCATAACTTTTCTTCCAAGGAGTAAGCGCCTTTTAATTTCATGGCTGCAGTCACCATCTGCAGTGATTTTGGAGCCCAAAAAAACAAAGTCTGACACTGTTTCTACTGTTTCCCCATCTATTTCCCATGAAGTGATGGGGCCAGATGCCATGATCTTCGTTTTCTGAATGTTGAGCTTTAAGCCAACTTTTTCACTCTCCTCTTTCACTTTCAACAAGAGGCTTTTTAGCTCCTCCTCACTTTCTGCCATAAGGGTGGTGTCATCTGCATATCTGAGATTATTGATATTTCTCCCAGCAATCTTGATTCCAGCTTGTGTTTCTTCCAGTCCAGCGTTTCTCATGATGTACTCTGCATAGAAGTTAAATAAGCAGGGTGACAATATACAGCCTTGACGTACTCCTTTTCCTATTTGGAACCAGTCTGTTGTTCCATGTCCAGTTCTAACTGTTGCTTCCTGACCTGCATACAGATTTCTCAAGAGGCAGGTCAGGTGGTCTGGTATTCCCATCTCTTTCAGAATTTTCCACAGTTTCTTGTGATCCACATAGTCAAAGGCTTTGGAATAGTCAATAAAGCAGAAATAGATGTTATTCTGGAACTCTCTTGCTTTTTCCATGATCCAGAGGATGTTGGCAATTTGATCTCTGGTTCCTCTGCCTTTTCTAAAACCAGCTTGAACATCAGGGAGTTCACGGTTCATGTATTGCTGAAGTCTGGCTTGGAGAATTTTGAGCATTACTTTACTAGCATGTGAGATGAGTGCAATTGTGCAGTAATTTGAGCATTCTTTGGCATTGCCTTTCTTTGGAATTGGAATGAAAACTGACCTTTTCCAGTCCTGTGGCCACTGCTGAGTTTTCCAAATTTGCTGGCATATTGAGTGCAGCACTTTAACAGCATCATCTTTCAGGATTTGAAACAGCTCAACTGGAATTCCATCACCCATTAGCTTTGTTCATAGTGATGCTTTCTAAGGCCCACTTGGCTTCACATTCCAGAATGTCTGGCTCTAGGTGAGTGATCACACCATCATGATTATCTTGGTCGTGAAGATCTTTTTTGTACAGTTCTTCCATGTAGTGGTTGTTTTAAAACTGTTCTCTAACAGACAATTTCAGACATATAACTAAAGTTGACAGGATGGTATAATGAATCCCTATATACTCAACATCAAGATTAAACCATTGTTAATTTATGGCCAATTTTTGTTTAATTTATACCCTATTATACTCACCCACTCCTGAATTATTTTGAAGCAAATCTTAGATGTTAAATAATTTCATTCATATATATTTTAGTATATATCTCTAATAAGTAAAGACTCTTCAAAAACATACCCAGAATGCCATTAGCACACGTAAAAATTACTAACATTTCTTAATCTCATCAATCTCCAGCCAGAGTTCAAATATCTGTTTCATGATACTGTAATGTTCATTTTTATAGTTTATTTGAATCAAAATGTAATAATGACTACATATTGCAACTGATAACTCTTCTAAGTCCTTTTTTGGGTAAGTTTCCCTCTCCTTTTCCTCTTGGAATTTATTTGTTGAGTAACCTGTGTGTATCTTAATATAGGAAATCCTTCAGTTACACAAATAACCATTTTCTCCTTTAATAGGCTTTAAAATTTGAGTTATTTTAGAATTATTCTTTTACTATTTTAGTTGCACTGCAATAATCTTTGATAAAGAGATAGTCTGGTGATACAGGATCATCTCACCGAGTGTCCCAGTATGTTTTTGCTTTGGGCAGTTTGTCTCCAGAGCAGGGATCCTATGACTTAAAGCATTGTTTGGGTATGAAGACAGTGGAACACTCACAGTTGTTTGCGGATCATCCGTTCTACCAGTGAAGATATTCAATCTGTCTTCACTTTCCAAAATTTTATCGATATTTTGGGTCATAACATTTTTTACATCAGTTACTTGACTCTTCAGTGTGGATATCGAGCTGTCAACTTGATTTGTATTGTATTTCATCTAAGAGAAGTGAAATATAATTACATTTAATTTTCTACAAGTGAAATTTATTGTAACACATTGTACAAATCAGAACAAAGGTGTCAGAGGGACATCTCACTGGTATTTCAGCATAGAGAATCAACTGAGCCTCATATTGTCCTACCTTAATCTTGCAGAAAAAAAATGGGGAGTGGTGAGAGAGGGAATATATCGATGTATTCAATCAGCAATGTTCTGAAGTGTTTTTTTTAATTTAAATTACTTATTTGTATAGACTTTTTAAAAGAGCAGTTAAGCTTCCCTGGTGGCTCAGGCTGTAGAGAATCTGCCTGGAATGTGGGAGACCTGGGTTCAATCCTTGGGTTGGGAAGATTCCCTGGAGAAGGGACTGGCTACCCACTCCAGTATTCTGACCTGGAGAATTCCATGGACAGAGGAACCTGGCAGGCTACAGTCCATAGGGTCACAAAGAGTCGGACACGGCTGGCAACTTTCACTTCACTTTTTAGGTTGACAATAAAATTGAGTGGAAATTCCAGAGTTCCTGCATATTCCTTACCCTGCCCCACACACAGCCTCCCTCGCCAGCAACATCCTGCGCCTGAGTGGTCCATTTGTGGCGATGGAGGACCCTACAGTGATGCATCATTATCATCCCAAGTCCATAGTTTACCTTAGGGTTCACTGTTAATAGTGTCCCTTCGGTGAATTTGGACAAATGTCTAATGACATATATTTGTCACAACAGAATCATACACAACAGTTTCATAATGGCCCTTAAAATCCTCTGCACTCCACCTATTCATGCTTCCCTTCTCCCTAAGCCCTAGCAACAACCGGTCCTTTTTTTTTTTTTTACTGTCACCATAGTTTTGCTTTCTCTAGAATACCATATAGAGTCATACAGATTGGCTTCCTTCACTTAGCAATATGTATTTAAGGTTCCTTCATGTCTTTTCATGGTTTAATAGCTCATTTCTTTATAGTGCTGAATAATAGTCCATTGTTTGAATACACTGTAGTTTACTTATCCATTCATCTATGGAAAGACATCTTGATTGCTGCCATGTTTCTGCAATTATGAAGAATACTTCTATAATATCCATATACAGGTTTTTGGGTGGATATGATGTTTAACTCCTTTAGGTAAATACTGAGAAACACAATTGCTGGGTCATATGGTAAGAGGATGTTAGTTGTATAAGAAAGTGCCAAATTGTCTACCAAAGTGACTGTGTCATTTTGCATTCCCACCACCAGTAAATACGAGTTCCTCTTGCTCCACATTGCCAGCATTTGGTATTGTCAGTGTTTTGAATTTTAGCCATTCTAATAGGTAAGTTAGGGGTATTTCATTGTTGCTATCATTTGCAATTCCCTAATACATATGATATCAAGACTTTTCATGTGCTTATTTGTCATCTGCATGTCTTCTTTGGTGAGACATCTATTCAAATATCTGGCCCACTTTTATTTTTTTCTTTTTATTTTTTTTTAATAAATTTATTATTTTAATTGGAGGCTAATTACTTTATAATATTGTAGTGGTTTTGCCATACATTGCCATGAATCAGCCATGGGTGTACATGTATTCCCCATCCTGAATCCCCCTCCCCATCCCATCCCTCTGGGTCCACTTTTAAAACTGGGTTGTTTATTTTCTTTTTGTGGAGTTTTAAGAGTTCTTTGTATATTTTGGATTGTGCAGTCCTTTAACAGCTTTGTCTTTTGCAAATATTGTCTCAGTCTGTGTCTTCTCTTTCTCATGACAGTTTCTTGATCCAGTTTGACAATCTCTGTCTTTCACTTGGTATGTTTACACCATTAACTTTTAAAGTGATTATTGACATAGCTGGATTAATAACTACCATAGTTGTTACTGATTCCTATTCATTGCTCTTATTCACTGTTCCTATTTTTGTCATCCACTCTATCCATATTAAAAATATATCTATATCTGGAGAAAACTGTAACTTAAAGCGATAACTGCACCCAGTGTTCACTGCAGCACTATTTATAATAGCCAAGATGTGGAAGCAACCCAAGTGTCCATCAATGGATGAATGGATAAAGACGTGGTATATATATATATATATATATATATATATATATATATAAACTGAATATTACTCAGCCACAAAAAGAATGAAATAATGCCATTTGCAGCAACAAGAATAAACCTAGAGATTATCACACTAAGTGAAGTAACCAAAGACAAGTACCATATGATATCACTTAAATGTGGAGTCTAAGAAAAAAGATACAAATGAACATATTTACAAAACAGAAATAGAAGACAAATTTATGATTACTAAATGGGGATGTAGGGGCAGCGATAAATTAGGAGTTTGGGATTAACATATACACACCACTGTATATAAAAATGGATAATCAACAAAGACCTAGTATACAGCACAGGGAACTATACTCAACAATATTTCACTATACTCAAAGTACTCAATACTTTGTAGTAACTTATAAGGGACAAGAATCTGAAAGAGAATGCATGTATATAACCGAATCACTGTGTGTACACCTGAAACTAACATAACATTGTAAATCAACCGTATTTAAGTTAAAAAACAGATCTTTAAGATATAGTATATTTAAAAAATAAGCTGCTGCTGTAGTAGAGTATTAAATAATAACTTATTAAGCACTTTGTGTGTGGCAGGTACTGTTTCAAGCACTTCACATTTATTCAGTTCAGTTCAGTTCAGTCGCTCAGTCATGTCCGACTCTTTGCAACCCCATGAATCCCAGCATGCCAGGCCTCCCTGTCCATCACCATCTCCTGGAGTTCACTCAAACTCACGTCCATCGAGTCGGTGATGCCATCCAGCCATCTCATCCTCTGTCGTCTCTTTTTCCTCCTGCCCCCAATCCCTCCCAGCATCAGAGTCTTTTCCAATGAGTCAACTTTTCGCATGAAGTGGTCAAAGTACTGGAGTTTCAGCTTTAGCATCATTCCTTCCAAAGAATACATCATTTAATTCCCAAACCTTTATACAAAGTAGTAATCTTATCATCTTTTACTTTCTAAATAAGAAAACTCAGACTGAGAGAAGTAAATATATTGCCCAGTGTTACACAGTCATTGACTCAATGGACATGAGTTTGAGCAAACTCTGGGAGACAGTGAAGGACAGGGAAGCCTGGTGTGCTGCAGCCCTTGGGGTTGCAAAGAGCTGGACATGACTTAGTGACTGAACGACAACACAACTAGAAGTAAAACTAGGATTTAGATCAAGAAGCTCTAGAGATTAAACCTTTACCTGTTGAATTAATGATCCCAGTTTTGTGAATTTACATATATATGTATATAAAATTCTGGAAGGTTCACCCCAAACTGTTGAATGCTCACCTCAAGAGAGTCTGTTTGACAGTGTAAGAAATACTTATATTTCACTTTCTATACCTTTGCATTATCTCACCTTATTACTGAGCATTATTATTTAAATAAAAATGATATGAAAATCCCCTACGCTTTGGCAAGTGATTACATCCATCTTAAACAGAACTCTCCTCTTGGTCACTGGACCATGCAACTTACGACTGACATTCTGTGAGGAGCTCACCAGTTGGATTTAGAAAAGAAGGAATTGCTAGTTGAACTGTGTCCCCCTAAAAGTATGCTTTCAACTCCTGATTCTGGATACTTATGAATGTGACCTTGTTGGGAAATAAGGTTTTGGTAGCTTCTGTTAAGAAATGTTAGGTAGATGCCTCTGTGGCTCACAGGTTAAAAATTTGTATTAAGACACAGTCAAGTTAAGATAAATGGTGAATCTTTTTCTTTTTATTCCTTTTTCCTTTTTCTCTCCTTTTAAAAATGTTTAATCTTTTTAATCTAAGCTGCTGCTGCTGCTAAGTCAGTTCAGTTCAGTTCAGTTCATTTCAGTTGCTCAGTCGTGTCCAACTCTTTGTGACCCCATGAATTGCAGCATGCCAGGCCTCCATGTCCATCGCCATCTCCCGGAGTTCACTCAGACTCACATCCATTGAGTCCATGATGCCATCCAGCCATCTCATCCCTGGTCGTCCCCTTCTCCTCCTGCCCCCAATCCCTCCCAGCATCAGAGTCTCTTCCAATGAGTCAACTCTTTGCATGAGGTGGCCAAAGTACTGGGCTTTCAGCTT
>SJXQ01003912.1:303150-318504 GCA_006408695.1 Aepyceros melampus | reverse complement strand
ACCCCATAGACGGCAGCCCACCAAGTTCCTCTGTCCCTGGGATTCTCCAGGCAAGAATACTGGAGTGGGTTGCCATTGCCTTCTCCAAGGCATGAAAGTGAAGTCGCTCAGTCACGTCCGAGTCTTAGCAATCCCATGGACTGTAGCCTACCAGGCTCTTCTGTTCATGGAATTCTCCAGGCAAGAATACTGGAATGGGTTCCATTTCCTTTATTCTAAGAGACTCATTTAAATTTTGTTAAGATAATGTATTCATAGCGCACACACGCGCACACACACATATATAAATATTTAAAACTCCCTCAAAACTACTTTCCCCCCATGTGCATTTTGTTAATTATAGCATTAAAAAGTCAACAACTTTCATAAACATTTTCTACAGATTTAAAGCTCATTGGGTTTCTAAATGTTAAACAGAAATTTCTTTGATGTCAGTTGTGTTAACTGCTTAACATGTGCATATTTTCGCAGGGTAACTGGTTTTCAGGGAGCATGTTAATAATAGATTTTGGCTGCGATGAATACTGCAGAATTCTCCATAGAACAGTATGTAAATTTGACATATCTATCCTTCATTATTTTTCAGGCATTGTGGTGGACACACGCTATGGGGACCCCCACTGAGTCACATCTTTGTAACATCCCCTCCCTTCAGTGTGATTTGCCCTTAGTGAACAGAAGAAAAGGTGATGGATGTCACTCCTGTGATTCTCATATTATGTCACATTCAGCAGACTGGAATGAGAAATTCCTCTGCTGGCCTTGAAGAAGCAAGCATGTGTGCTGAGGATGCCCTGGAGATAAAGAACTGCTGTCAGTCTTAGGACCGAGGGTGTCCTCCAGCCAACAGCCAGCAAAAAGCTGCAGCCTTCATGCAGTTCTTAGGAAATCAATTCTGCAACAACCTGAATGAGGCTAGAGGCAGATTCTTCCCCAGTGCTAACAGATAAGAACATGGCTGGCCTGACGCACTGACTGCAGCCCATTGAGACCCTGAGCAGAAAATCCCAGTTAAACCACTCCTGACCCACAGAAACGGTGAGGTAATAAATGTGTGCTGTTTGGGGCTGCTGACTTGTGGTGATTTGTTATACATAAACAGAAAATGAACTGTTTTAAAACATTTTATTATGGGGAATTCCCTGGTGGTCCAGTGGTTTGGACTCCACTGCAGGAGGCAAGGGTTTGATCCCTGGTCGGGGAACTAAGATCCCACAAGCTGCAAGGTGTGGCCAATTTTTTTTTTTTTTTATGGAAAAGTTCAAACATATACAGAAAGAGTGAATTGTTTAGTATACCCATACCTAGTTTCAGCAGTTCGCAACACATGGTCAATCTTATTTCTATCTGTCTTACTACTGATTGAAAAGTCAAAGTGTTAGTTGCTCAGTTGCATCTGACTCTTTGCGACCCCATGGACTGTAGCCTGCTAGGCTCCTCTGTTGGGATTCTCCAGGCAAGAAGACTGGAGTAGGTAAGCATTCCCTTCTCCAGGGGATCTTCTCAACTCAGGGACTGAACCCAGGTCTCCCACACTACAGGCAGGTTCTTTACTGTCTGAACCACGAGGGAAGCCCCTACTACTGATTACCTCTTCCCCAAATGTATTTTAAAGAAAATCCTAGGCAGTCTATTATTTCAACCTGTAAATTCTTGAGTTTGTACCTCTAAAAGCTATGGCCTTGTTTTTCCTTAAAAACAAAACCATGGGGCTTCCCTGGTGGTCCAGAGGTTGGGAGTCTCCCTGCCAATGCAGGGCACACAGGTTCAATCCCTGGTCCAGGAAGAATCCCACATACCACAACCGCAACTAAGCCCCTGTGCCACAACTCCTGAGCCCATGCTCGAGGGCCCGTGAGCTGGAATTACTGAGCCCTCGTGTTGCAATTACTGAAGTTCGTGCGCTCTAGAGCCTGTGCTCTGCAACAAGAGAAGCCACTGCAATAAGTCCGTGCACTACAAGGAAGAGTAGCCCCTGCAACATGGCTACTAGAGAGAGCCCTTGTGCAGCAATGAAGACCCTGCATAGCCAAAAATAAATAAATACAGTTTTTAAAAAAGAATAAAATATTGCCACTTGCAGCAGCATGAATGGACTTGGAGTGCGATATGCTAAGTGAAATAAGTCAGCTAGAGAGAGAAATCCTATATGATATCACTTATATGTGGAATTTAACAAATACAACAAACGAGTGCATATAACATAAAAGTAGACTAACAGATATAAAGCACAAACTAGTGGCTCCCAGTGGGGACAGGAAAGGCAGGAGGGGGAGGTAGGTGTAGGAGATTAAGAGGTACAAATTATTAAGTATAACATAAGTACAAGGACATATTGTACAATATAGGAAATACAGCCAATATTTTATAATAACTATAAATGGAGTATAACCTTTAAAAATTATGAATCACTATATCTTGTACCACAGTAATTTACACAATATTGTACAGCAACTATACTTCAAGAAGAGAAAAAACTTTATAAAATGTACAATTTTAACCATTTTAACTATATGGTTCAGTGTATTAAGTATATTCAGATTGCTGTACAACTGTCACCACCATCTATCTCCAGGATTTTTTTATTTTCCTAAACTGAAACTTTGTATGCATTACACACAATTCTTCCTGCTCCCTTCCACCCAGGCTCTGGCAACCAAACTTCTATTTTCTGTCTCTAAATCTAACTACTCTATGTACCTCATGTAAGTCACATCACACATTTGTCTTCTTGTCACTGTTTTATTTCACTTATTAGGGAATACTTTTTTTTTTTTTAATATTTGCCTGTGCCATGTGGCATGTGGTATCTTAGGTCCCAGACCAGGGATTGAACCCACACCTCTGCAGTGGAAGTGTGGAACCTTAATCAGTGGACTGCCAGGGAAGTCCCCGGAAAAGGTGATGGCACCCCACTCCAGTACTCTTGCCTGGAAAAT
The DNA here is from genome assembly GCA_006408695.1 of Aepyceros melampus. Taxonomy (NCBI): domain Eukaryota; kingdom Metazoa; phylum Chordata; class Mammalia; order Artiodactyla; family Bovidae; genus Aepyceros; species Aepyceros melampus. The sequence goes on along the minus strand of SJXQ01003912.1, from coordinate 315,565 downwards.
CCCATGGACGGAAAAGCCTGGTAGGCTACAGTCCACGGGGTCACGAAGAGTCGGACACGACTGAGCGACCTCACTTTCACTTTTCATTTTCATGCACTGGAGAAAGAAATGGCAACCCACTCCAGTGTTCTTGCCTGGAGAATCCCAGGGACGGCGGAGCTTGGTGGGCTGTCGTCTATGGGGTCGCACAGAATCGGACACGACTGAAGAGACTTAGCAGCAGCAGCAGCAGCCAGGGAAGTCCCAGGAGTCCTTTTTAAAACAAATTTTATTGAAGTATAGTTGATTTACAATGTTAATTTCTGCTGAGGGTCTACTTTTAAAATATTTAATAATTTTATATTTATGTAAACTATGTACAGAATGATTGTGTAAATATTTTACAATTTTTAAAACTGCGTAAAATTTTATGTGGTTCCAAGTCAAATTTACAAGACAGGTTTCATTCACAGAGGTCTAATTTCTATTCTCATCCTTATAGCGGCATGTTTTCAGTTTATCCTTCCCTTGTCTCTCCATCCTCCCCTTTTTCACTATAAGCAAAACATAAAACATATATTTATATTTATTCCTCTGTTTAAAATGGTTGTATATCAGGATGGTAAGTAAATAATAGTATGACATATATATATTTTCTCTATCTTGCTTTATTCACTTACCAATATGTCGTGGATATCTCTCCTTACCATTAAAGAAAGATAAAAGTTCTTAGTTCTCATTCATCTTAACAGCTCTTAAACTCCTAACTGATTTGTCAGAAGTGATACTGACAAGATTTTTTTTTGGCCACACTGCATGGCTTGGAGAATCATAGCTCTCTGACCAGGGACTGAATCTGGGCCCCCTGCAGTGGAGGCTGGAGTCCTACCCAGTCGCCCACCAGGGAAGTCTCCCTGACAATGTTTAGGAATATAGTTAGAGGTTACATACCATATACTTTCCTAACACTTGTTGAAAATCTGCAGCAACTGCATTTGAAGGAGAAAAATGTTCTTGTGACATCAAAGGATTTTTCAGAAAAGTCTCACTAACCTGGAGAAATCAATGGAAATATTTAAACTGTATAGATAATTTCAACCGGAGAATTACAAAACAAGTGTTAATTTGAAGCAAAGTTTGGTATAAACTTGCAATAAGAGAAAACAACAGTTCTAGATTTTTGGTGGCAGGGTATGTTTCTATTTTAAAGATGCAGTATAATGAAAACTGCTCATATCTTATATCATGAGATATGATTCTTTGGTGTTGATATTTCTCAGGACTTGAGGGGACCCACAGCTGTTACCTCTGGCAGACAAGGAAAGATAGGGGGTCTATGATATTCTTTTTCAACCGGAGAATTACAAAACAAGTGTTAATTTGAAGCAAAGTTTGGTATAAACTTGCAATAAGAGAAAACAACAGTTCTAGATTTTTGGTGGCAGGGTATGTTTCTATTTTAAAGATGCAGTATAATGAAAACTGCTCATATCTTATATCATGAGATATGATTCTTTGGTGTTGATATTTCTCAGGACTTGAGGGGACCCACAGCTGTTACCTCTGGCAGACAAGGAAAGATAGGGGGTCTATGATATTCTCTAAATAAGTGCCTTTCATTTTCCCCTCCTGCCTTACTTTCAAAATCCATTCAATGATAACAAAACAAACCCACCCAAATGTTAACCCTATAGGGTTGTTAAATGACATTTCAAAGCTTCAAGAAGGAATTCTGACAGTTGTTTGTACTTAATGTTGTATCATCTCAGAAGCAGTGGTAAAAATCATGCAGCTGAGCAATTTTGTGTTACCTGATTTTGAAAAGTTGGTAAAGTTGGGATGTTTTTCCATAATGGCAGAGAGGGGAAAAAATTCTAGTCAGTTAAATGGCTAACAGTGTTTATCATGCAGGTGCTAACAACTGTCTAGGCATAAAAGTAGAGTGAATTACAATATTAGGCCTTATACTCCTTGATTCTATGTGGTTATGATTTGAGTTGTGTTAAAACAAGTTGGTAAACTAAGAAAATAAAATCTATGAATGATTCATGAATATGACTGGAGAATATGTATTAATAAGTATAGTATACTTGACTGATTTTCCATTAATATTTCTTTGTTAAAATATTTATCCTAAATTATATACTTGTGAATAAAATTGAAGATTGCTATTATTTCCTTTTTAAAATAAGAAACAAGCATACTATCTGGATCATAAAATTACTAGAATAATGGTTTATTCCTAGTCTGTCTCTGAGGCTGCCTTTCACAATCTTGTTCTTCTTGTTGTGCTTAGTTGCTCAGTCGTGTCCGACTCTTTTCAACCCCATGGACTGCAGTTATCAAATTCTGGGTAATCGTCAGTTAACAGATGATAGCTATTAGAGGTGTTAATTACCTTTTAAGAAATTTATAAAATCTCATGTATCTACATAAGTACACACACATAATTATTTATGTTTTATGTTTGTTGGTAACTCTTACATAAAACATTTCCGGAAGGTAGTGTAGGGCTTCCCAGGTGGCTCAGTGATAAAAGAATCTATCTGCAGGGCAGGAGATTCAAGTTTGATTTCTGGGTCGGGAAGATCCCCTGGAGAAGGAAATGGCAACCCTCTCCAGTATTCTTGCCTGGAGAATTCCATGGACAAGAGGAGCCTGGTGGGCTACAACAGATGGGGTTGAAAAAGAGTCAGATACGACTTAGTGACTAAAACAACGACAAAGGTAGTATGAATGATTCAAAAAAATTTTTTAACTCTTGTAATTGATTCACATTTTCTGCCAGAAGTATCTTACATGTGTTTTAAAATTAAATACATATGCTACTGAGAAAGCATACTAAATATTATTGATTCTAAAGCTTAAGTTTTTTTGCTTTGAAAGGACAAAAGAAATATAAAGAGAGATTCTGATAGATCTGGGTTGATTGTCTTTGCAGATCTTGCTTTAGAGTCGGGGGACGTGTGGAGGCAGGAGATAGGTGAAGGGTGAGGGTGAGAAATCTCTGAAGGTCATTAATGGCTCTGCTATATGGACAGATGGCTGATCTGCTCTTGGCTAGGGACATTACTACTAATAAACTATAAATCAGACCTCATAATTTCAGTAATTGAAAAAGGCAAAGTAGTATAAGAAATTACTTACATTTTTAAGAAATGCAGATGGTGTTAAAATATCTAAGGCATTGTCTGAGGCACAAAGGTAAGTGATTCCATCAATAAAGAGAGTATGGTAAACAAAGCTTTGAAAAGAATACATTCATTTACATATAATATTAAAGAAATTAAGTACTGATACAGAGAATTGAATTTGTTTTCAAGCTTTCATTAATAGTATAAAAACTATGTAGGTAACTTTTTATAATCAGAATAATTAGAAAATCTTTCATACATTTGAAGAATTAAATTATGTTAGATAAAAACTCTCTAAAACGTGAATATCTATGTAACATTGCATCAAGAAAAATAAATTACAACAGAGAAAAGTCTAATAATCTAATCATATATATGTATATTTGACACGCCTTTGATGGAAGTCACTCACATTCCAAGGTTACATCTAGATTCTGATGAAACAGAAAATTCTATTTGTTCACTGATTTTTAGTAGTCTTATATTTTTAGGTAGAGATATTTAATTTTGGCAGTTCTTGGCTTTCTATCATGACAGATTAGAATTTAAAAGTCATAAACTGCAAAGATCAAATATTCTGGAGAACATGAGTTGGAGGGGGGTTGGAATTAAACTTCCCCATAGTAATCCAAAGTGTACGTTTTTTTAGACCACTTAGCTTCTAGGTACCTTCTGTACCTTCTCAGACATTTTAGGAGGATATAAGATTTTTGGAGAGTGTCACCATCTTTACTGTCCAGCAATCCAGAAAATTTAGGGATGTAGCAAAATAGTTGCTTGGTGCCTAGGCTTTAATCTAGTCATTTTTGAACACTCTATATCCAAATGGTTATATGGGCAACAGACATGTTCAAATGCTAAACTGTATATATATGAGAATGAGGAATCGCAAAACATGTAGAAAAGATAATCCCAGAGGTAGAAAATTTAAAATATGCATGCTTTCAAAACAAATCCTTCATATCATATCATGAATACAATATACTACAAATATTTTTAATGTTGGTATTAGTTGACATGCATAATATACACTAGGGCTTCCCAGGTGGCTCAGTGGTAAAGAATCCACCTGCCAAGCAGGAGATATGAGTTCGATCCCTGGGTCAGGAAAATCCCATGCAGAAGGAAATGGCAACTCACTCCAGTATTCTTGCCTGGAGAATTCCACGGACAGAGAAGCCTGGTAGTCCATAGGGTTACAAGAGTCAGACATGACTTAGTGATTTAAAAAATACTTATTTTTATTTTTAAATTAGGGAGAGTCTTTATAGGAAATGAGTTTCTAATTCTATCATCTCTTCAAAAGTTACATATGTGATTTGAAGTAAATTGATACTGGATGTGATTTTAAATTTATGTTGAGTATGCTTAGTGAATAACATTCAGAAATGTCCTTAAATATTAAAAAAACTTGAATACATGATGTCTAGGATATACTGTTAACTGACAAATGCAAGGCGGAGAAAAGTGCTTATGATGTACTATCATTTATCTGTCATTCTCGTATGCTACCATAAAGGAAATACAAATATATGGATGCATCTCTTATAGAAAAGAAAAAAAAGAAAATGATAAACTAAAAACTTAGTCAAAATTGTTACCTACATAGAGAGAGAGAGAGTAGTATGAAGAACGGAACACAAATGAGACGGCTTGAAGGAAACTCGTTTTGTAGATTTGACTTTGGAGCCGTAAAAATTTTATCATTTTACATAATGATAAAATGTCATTAAGTCAAACTTTAAGAGTGCAACCTTTAAAAATAAAAAACAAAAAGAAGAAGAAGAAAAAAGAATCTAACTTGATGTCAAGTAACCCTAGCAAGAGATGGTGGTGGAGGCAGTCAGACTGTGGATATATTTGGAAGGGAAAGACAACAGGAGTTGCTGATGGGTTAGATTTGGAAGTAAAAGAGATAAGAATCAAGGATCATAGAAGTTTTAGACCTGAGAAACTGGAGAGGTGATGTGGGGACAACTCCAAGAGGAAGCTTGACTTCGAACCTAAGTTGGAGATGCCCATTAGACATCCTCTAGAGATAAGGAATGAATGGTTGGGTATACAAGTCTGGAGACCAGGGAAGAGGTCCTCAAAAAATTCAAATTAGAATGTTTGATATAGGTATGCAAATAAAGAAGAGAATCCCTTATTCAAATCATTCTAGCTAGTAAGTAAAACAAAGCTAGAATATCACTGTTTTGCAACCCCCAATAATTAATGGCCTAGGGTGTAGACCATGAATATCAATGGCTGCTAGTATGCCAAAAGGGAGAATTATGCACTCTCAGATCAAAAACTGATGAAAAACCTACAGTCTTGCCAAAGGGATCAAGTCACTGGATCCAACTGCTTTGATCAGGATGAACTTCATTTTGAATATGCAATCAGCAAAACCAGACTGTGGGAAACTCTCTAGGTTCTTCAACAATAAATTGTAAGGAAAGGAAAGGAAAAGGATGTAAGGGCAATATGTGGATTAAAGAGACTTAAAAGACACCAAACTAAAAGATGGGCAGGACTAGGCTTTTCTGCCTAAAGATGCATATTCAGGTACTGAGGTGAAGAAGAAATAGGATAAGTGACTACTGCAGAAGTTGGAATGGTTGTTGATTTGGGGGAGAGGGAGGAAGTTGTGAATGGGGTATCATGTTGGGGAGTTTTTGAGGTAGTTGGCAGAGATTTATTCTTTGGCTTAGTTGGCAGTTGCAGCTGGTTGCTTCATGAAACTGTGCATTCATTTAATGTGTCTTTACATTAAGTGTAAGCTAAAACAAACCTCCTCTTTAAAAAACAATGATGAGTCTAAGAAAAAAAGAAATTGGGCTTCTTTGGTGGCTCAGATGGTAAAGAGCCTTCCACCTGCAATGCGGGAGACCTGGTTTTGATTCCTGGGCTGGGAAGATCCCCTGGAGAAGGGAATGGCTACCCACTCCAGTATTCTGGCCTGGAGAATTCCATGGACAGAGGAGCCTGGCAGGCTACAGTTCACGGGGTCACAAAGAGTCGGATACAACTGAGTGACTTTCACTTTCACTATTCCCCACTTGTTCTTTTACTAGCAAAATATTTACTTGGGACATTACATGGTTTAAGCCACACTATGTAATGTCTCACGTAAAGTAGAATGATCTTATTAAAGATATTTTAAGGAGTACGTCAAGGCTGTATATTGTCACCCTGCTTATTTAACTTATATGCAGAGTACATCATGAGAAACGCTGGGCTGGAAGAAGCACAAGCTGGAATCAAGATTGCTGGGAGAAATATCAATAACCTCAGATAGGCAGATGACACCACCCTTATGGCAGAAAACGAAGAAGAACTAAAGAGCTTCTTGAGGAAAGTGAAAGAGGAGAGTGAAAAAGTTGGCTTAAAGCTCAACATTCAGAAAACGAAGATCATGGCATCTGGCCCCATCACTTCATGGGAAATAGATGGGGAAACAGTGGAAACAGTGTCAGACTTTATTTTTTTGGGCTCCAAAATTACTGCAGATGGTGACTGCAGCCATGAAATTAAAAGATGCTTACTCCTTGGAAGAAAAGTTATGACCAACCTAGATAGCATATTCAAAAGCAGAGACATTACTTTGCCAACAAAGGTCCATCTAGTCAAGGCTATGATTTTTCCAGTGGTCATGTATGGATGTGAGAGTTGGACTGTGAAGAAAGCTGAGCACAGAAGAATTGATGCTTTTGAAGTGTGGTGTTGGAGAAGACTCTTGAGAGTCCCTTGGACTGCAAGGAGATCCAACCAGTCCATTCTGAAGGAGATCAGCCCTGGGATTTCTTTGGAAGGAATGATGCTAAAGCTGAGACTCCAATACTTTGGCCACCTCATGAGAAGAGTTGACTCATTGGAAAAGACTTTGATGCTGGGAGGGACTGGGGGCAGGAGGAAGAGGGGATGACAGGGGATGAGATCACTGGATGGCATCACTGACTTGATGGACGTGAGTTTGAGTGAACTCCGGGAGTTGGTGATGGACAGGGAGGCCTGGGATGCTGCAATTCATGGGGTCGCAAAGAGTCGGACATGACTGAGTGACTGAACTGAACTGAACTGAACTCAAGTGGAAATTGCCCTTTTTATTAATGAAATATTTTGGTATATCAAAAAAGGTACAGAGAATAAGATAAGAAGAACATTCGTAGCCCTACCATCCAGTCAAAATGTTACAGATACAATTAATGTCCTCTATATACTGTTTCTCAATTTCTTCTCCCTTCTCTTTGTAGAGGTAACCACTTTCTTGAATTTAATGTCATCCTTACCATTCATAATTTTATACCTTCATTTCTGAGGATTCAATCAAGAGCCCGTGTGATAAATATTTTCCCCGATGTTATTTTAGCAGTTTGTGGTGGTTGTTGTTTAGTCACTAGTTTAAAAGAGTTGAACCCCATGGACTGTTGGCTGTCAGGCTCCTCTGTCCATGGGACTTCCCAGGCAAGAATATTGGAGTGGGATGCCATTTCCTTCTCCAGGGGATCTTCTTGACCCAGGGATCGAACCTGCATCTCCTGCATTGGCAGGTGGATTCTTTACCACTGAGCCACCAGGGGAACACAGCCCAATTATCAGCTGGTAATGATTAAAAAGTAGACTTTATTAGAATATAACTTACCTTCCCATTTGAATTATGGTCTTTGGTTCAGCTCTAAGAAGTACTAGCTTAAGCACTGCTGCTGCTGCTTCCTAAAAAAAATTGTTAGCATTTACATAGAATATTGTAGTGCCGTTCATTATTCATCTCCTTAATTTACGAATGTTCTTTTTATTAAGGAACAACTGTTTACTAGGAGAACTAATGGGTAGTTATTCATAATGCAAGGTAAGAGACAATTATCATGAAATATTCATATGAATCTGAAGGAATATATTAAAATTACATCCCTGGTTTGAGAAGATCCCCTGGAGAAGGGAATGGCAACCCACTCCAGTACTCTTGCCTGGAGAATTCCATAGACAGAGGAGCCTGGTAGGCTACAGGGGGTCTCAAAGAGTTGGACATGACTGAGCAACTGACATTACTACTACTAAATATACATATACTTTGTTTTTATACATATAAGTGTCCAGATATAAGATGCACTAATTAGTCATTTTTATAACACATTATTAATATGACTGGTATTATTAATATAGTCAACAAAAGAGTCTGAAATGCAGTACTTGGGTGCAGTCTCAAAAATGACAGAATGATCTCTGTTCATTTCCAAGACAAACCATTCAATATCACAGTAACCCAAGCCTATGCCCCAACCAATTATGCTGAAGAAGCTGAAATTGAACGATTCTATGAAGACCTACAAGACCTTCTAGAACTAACACCCCCAAAATATGTCCTTTTCATTATAGGGGACTGAAATGCAAAAGTAGAAAGTCAAGAGATACCTGGCTGCTACTGCTAAGTCGCCTCAGTTGTGTCCGATTCTGTGTGACCCCATAGACGGCAGCCCACCAAGCTCCCCCGTCCCTGGGATTCTCCAGGCAAGAACACTGGAGTGCGTTGCCATTTCATTCTCCAATGCATGCAAAGTGAAAAGTAAAAGTGAAGTCTCTCAGTCGTGTCTGACTCCTAGCGACCCCATGGACTGCAGCCTACCAGGCTCCTCTGTCCATGGGATTTTCCAGGCAAGAGTACTAGAGTGAGGTGCCATTGCCTTCTCTGAGAGATACCTGGAGTAACAGGCAAATTTGGCCTTGGATTACAGAATGGAGCAGGGCAAAGGCTAAGAGAGTTTTGCCAAGAGAATGCACTGGTCATAGCAAACACTCTCTTCCAACAACACAAGAGAAGACTCTACACATGGACATCACAAGATGGTAAATACTGAAATCAGACTGATTATATTCTTTGCAGCAAAGAAGGAGAAGCTCCATATAGTCAGCAAAAACAAGATGAGGAGCTGACTGTGGCTCAGATCATGAACTCCTTATTGCCAAATTCAGACTTAAATTGAAGGAAGTAGGGAAAACCACTAGACCATTCAAGTATGACCTAAATCAAATCCCATAAAACTATACAGTGGAAGTGACAAATAGATTCAAGGGATTAGATCTGATAGACAGAATGCCTGAAGAACTATGAATGGAGGTTCATGACATTGTACAGAAGGCAGTGATTGAGACCATCCCCAAGAAAAAGAAATGCAAAAAGGCAAAATGGTTGTCTGAGGAGGCCTTACAAACAGCTATGAAAAGAAGATAAGTGAAAGGCAAAGGAGAAAAGGAAAGATATACCCATTTGAATGCAGAGTTCCAAAGAATAGCAAAGAGAGATAAGAAAGTCTTCCTCAGTGATCAATGCAAAGAAATAGAGGAAAACAATAGATTGAGACAGACTGGAGATCTCTTCAAGAAAATCAGAGATACCAAGGGAACATTTCATACAAAGATGGGCACAATAAAGGACAGAAATGATATGGACATAACAGAAGCAGAAGATATTAAGAAGAAGTAGCAAGAATACACAAAAGAACTATACAAAAAAGATCTTTATGACCCAGATAATCATGATGGTGTGATCACTTACCTAGAGCCAGACATCCTGGAATGTGAAGTCAAGTGGGCCTTAGGAAGCATCACTACAAACAAAGCCAGTGGAGGTGATGGAATCCCAGTTGAGCTATTTCAAATCCTGAAAGATGATGCTGTGAAGGTGTTGCACTCAATGTGTCAGCAAATCTGGAAAACTCAGCAGTGGCCACAGGACTGGAAAAGGTCAGTTTTCAATCCCAAAGAAAGGTAATGCCAAAGAAGGCTCAAACTACCACACAGTTGCACTCATCTCACACACTAGCAAAGTAATTCTCAAAATTCTCAACAGTTCATGAACCGTGAACTTCCAGGTGTTCAAGCTCAATTTAGAAAAGGCAGAGGAATCGAGATCAAATGGCCAATATCTGTTGGATCATTAAAAAAGCAAGAGAGCTCCAGAAAAACATCTATTTCTGCTTTATTGACTATGCCAAAGCCTTTGACTGTGTGGATCACAACAAACTGTGGAAAATTCTTCAAGAGGTGGGAATACCAGACCAGCTGACCTGCCTCCTGAGAAATCTGTATCCAGGTCAAGAAGCAACAGTTAGAACTGAACATGGAACAACAGATTGCTTCCAAATTGGGAAAGGAGTACATCAAGGCTGTATATTGTCACTCTGTTTATTTAACTTATATGCAGACTTCGTCATGAGAAATGCTGGATTGGATGAAGCACAAGCTGGAATCAAGACTACTGAGAGAAATAGCAATAACCTCAGATATGCAGATGACACCACCCTTATGGCAGAAAACGAAGAAGAACTAAAGAGCTTCTTGAGGAAAGTGAAAGAGGAGAGTGAAAAAGTTGGCTTAAAGCTCAACATTCAGAAAACTAAGTGGCATCTGTTCCCATCGATTCATGGCAAATAGATGGGTAAACAGTGGAAACAGTGACAGACTTTTTATTTTGGGGCTTTAAAACCACTGCAGATGGTGACTGCAGCCATGAAATTAAAAGATGCTTGCTCCTTGGAAGAAAAGCTATGACTAACCTAGACAGCATATTAACAAGCAGACATTACTTTGCTGACAAAGTCCATCTAGTCAAAGCAATGGTTTTTCCAGTAGTCATGTATGGATGTGAGAGTTGGACTATAAAGAAAGCTGAGTGCCAAAGAATTGATGCTTTTGAACTGTGGTATTGGAGAAGACTCTTGAGAGTCTCTTGAACTCCAAGGAGAGCCAACTGGTCCATCCTCAAGCAAATCAGTCCTATATTCATTGGAAGGACTGATGCTGAAGCTGCAACTGCAGTTCTTTGGCCACCTGATGTGAAAAACTGACTCCTTGGAAAAGAGCCTGATGCTGGGAAAGATTGAAGATGGGAGGAGAAGGGGACGACAGAGGATGAGATGGTTGGATGGCTCACTGATTCAAGGGACATGAGTTTGAGTAAACTCAGGGAGTTGGTGATGGACAGGGAGGCCTGGTGTGCTGCACTCATGGAGTCACAAAGAGCTGGACATGACTTTGAGACTGAACTAAATTGAACTGAATATGACTGAAGATTGGACTATCTAATCAAACATCTTTTCAGTGACCTCCATGAAGCTATATATAAAATGTTAATCAATTAAAAGAATTCAGCTTTTAGTCTCTGATAAACTATGCAGTCTTCTTCTTTTTTTTTTTTGATTAAGATAAAAATTGTATTCATTATTATTCACTGATGTATTTGTATAAAAATAATTGTTAAGATTTCTTCTATCTCTTTATTATAAGGCTTATTCCTTGGGGAAAATTTGCAAGGTATTATGATTATTCAGGGAGGAGGGCATGGCAAACCACTCCAGTATTCTTGCCTGGAGAATCCCATGAAGAGAGGAGGCTGGCGGGCTACACTCCATTCAAAGAGTCAGAAACGACTGAAGAGACTTAGTAAGAAAGCACACACATGATTATCCAGAATATCTTAACTATATCTAATTATATGGAATCCCATTAGTTGACTTTAGAAACATGAAAGGAACCCGAAAATGACCCAAGAAGACTTGAATAGGCATGCTCCTGATTAACTTTTCCATTTGCAGAAAATGATGCTTGAAATAAGAACTTTTTGGGATAGAAGAGCTTATTATTAATGATTTGGGAGAGAGTAAAACTTGAAATTTTTGGTATTACCTTAAAAATCCAAGTGTATTCTCTAGAAAATGATTTGCTAAGAAACATTAAGGGAATTAAGAGAATACATAATCTTTCAGTTACTCTGTTCGAATCACTGGAACATATTCCCCTAGCTCTTCCAATGTGTCTCTTTTAGAGTACATAAACTATGAAATCAGAAAAATGTGAAAGAAAGCAAGTGTCAACATGAGGCAATAAAATAACTGACACACGAGGCTGTAGTGCTGTTTCTGGGATTGAAGTGCTCACAATTTAAGAAAATGCTTGTCTGGGTCTGTTTCCTTGTGTGAAGCATGAAGGGATTGGGCAAGATGAGCTCTACAAGAAGAAACAGAGACACAAACATAGAGAGCAAACGTATGGACATCTAGTGGGAAAAGCGTGGTGGTGGGATGAACTGGGAGACTGAGATTGACATAGATACATTATTATGTATAAAATGGGCTTCCAAGGTGGCGCAGTGGTAAAGAATCCACCGGCCAACACAGGAGACGCAAGAGACATGGGTTTGATCCCTGGGTCAAGAAGATCCCATGGAGATGGAAATGGCAACCTACTCCAATGTTTTTTTTTTTTAATTTTTTTAATTAATTTTTATTTTTTAGTTTGTTTTGCTTTACAATACTGTATTC
>SJXQ01003912.1:235796-302891 GCA_006408695.1 Aepyceros melampus | reverse complement strand
TCCCACCCCACCCCAATGTTCTTGCATGAAAAAAATTCCATGGACAGAGGAGCTTGGCAGGCTACAGTTCATGGGGTTGCAAAGCTCTAGTATTCTTGGGCTTCACTGGTGACTGAGAGGGTAAAGAATCTACCTGCAATGCGGGAGATCTGGGTTCTCTCTCTGGGTTGAAACCATCCCCTGGAGGAGGGCATGGCAAGTATTCTTGCCTGGAGAATCCCCATGGACAGAGGAACCTGATGTGCTACAGTCCATGGGGTCGCAAAGAGTCGGACATGACTGAGTGACTAAGTACTGGAATGAGAACCTACTGTATAGCACAGGGAACTAGACTCAACGCTCTGTGGTGACCTAAATGGATGGGAAGGAAATCTGCAAAAGGGGATATACACGTATGGGCTTCCCAGGTGGTGCTCATGGTAAAGAGCCTGCCTGCCAATGCAGGAGACATAAGAGACAGGTTTGGTTCCTGGGTCGGAAAGATCCCCTGGAGAAGGAAATGGCAACTCACTCCAGTATTCCTGCCTGGGGAATCCCATGAACAGCAGAGCCTGGGGAACTACAGTCTATGAGTTTGCACAGAATCGGACACAACTGAAGCAACTTAGCACGTACGCCTTCATGTATACATATAGCTAATTCACTTTGCTGTACAGAAGAAGATATTAATGTGCTGTGCATTCAGTTGTGTCCAACTCTTTGCGATCCCACAGACCGAAGCCCACCAGGCTCCTCTGTCCATGGAATTGTCCAGGCAAGAATACAGGAGTAGGTTGCCATTTCCTTTGAGAAGAAGCTGTTAATAACACAACATTATTGTTGTGTGGTGGCCAGGATGGGAGGGGACTTTGTGGGAAAATGGATACATGTGGTATACATGGCTGGGTCCTTTCGTTGCTCACTTGAGACTGTTACAATATTGTTTGTTTATTGGCAATCCCCCAGTTCAAGGGAAAAGTTAAAAAAAGAAACTAACACAACATTATAAAGCAATTGTACTCCATTAAAAATTAACACAAAACAAAAGATCATCTCTACAGTCCTGTCCAGCTCTATTTGATTTCATGATTAAGCTTTGGTTGGTACTAGTATTTTCTAATGAGTATAAAACATTTGTGACATCAATATTTAGCACTGAAGGAATATATGACAGAACTGGCCCATAAAGTGCCTTCTTCTCCCTGGTCAGCCTTCCACACAGCAGTCATTTCAGACCCTTAATCCTGTCCTCCACTACCTTCCACTTTCTTACCTCTCTGCATGTTTCATACAGATAGTCCATTGGGCTTATAAACTCCTTCAACCTTTTGACCCTGTATCTTCATAACTAATCAAATGGTTATTGAGAATCTACTATGTCTAGGCATCATACACTGTAAGGGCAGAGATGAAAACAGTCCCTGTCCTGAAGAAATACAATGGCAGAGACCGATAAGTAAAAGAAGATTCCAGTTCAGCCTGGCAAGTAGTTTGTTAAAGGGATGTAAATTAGCCTGGGCACTGAACAAGCTTCAAGGAAGAATGCAGAAACATCTCAAGCACAGAAGAGGTGATACTGCTACTGCTAAAAAATGAGACAAGTGGATTCTAGGGAGCGGGGACGTGGAGCATCCGGGGGTGGGGAAGAGGAGATAGTCATGGAGAAGCCCTACCAGGAGGGCCATGAATGCCAGTCTGAGGACAGTGAACTTTATGATGAAAGTAATCAGTTGCCACCCAATGATTTGAAGCAAGGGAGTGACATGATCATATTTGCTTTAGGAACAATCTCCTGAGTAGCAATGTGGAGGCTGGTTTTGAGAGGAACAAGGCTAAGGTCTGGGAGATGAGTTAGGGGGCATTTTCAATGACCCTGATGAGAAGTAATGAGGGCCATGATGAGATGTGGTTCTGACACAAGGAGGCAGATTCGAGATATACTCACAAGATGTAAATCATAGAACTTGGCCACATAGAACAGATGTGAGGGTATAGAAGAGGGAAAAATGGAAAGTGACTCCCAGTTTCCAGCTTGAATGGTTTGGCAGAGCTGTCCAGCAACATTGAAATACAGGAGGAGGAATCTGCTAGGAAAGAATGAATTTAGTGCTAGACATCATATGCTTGAACCTCTATTAGACAATCTGATGGTGGAGAGAGGTGAATACTTTGGAAGTGGATTTGGCAGTGATCAAAGCAAAAGTAATCCAAGGGTGTGAATGAATGTGTCAAGTTAAAAGAGGACTGAAGTTAGAACCCTGAGGAACACAGCATTTAAGGGACTGGCACAGAGGCAAGCCTCAGAAGGAGACTAAGTTCCACGTCTACATCCACACCCCTCCTTTCCCCAAGAGAAACACCGCATTCCTCTAATCCAAGGCTCACTTCTCTACTGCCACACTGGATTCCAACTCTTTGTGCTCCTTTAGGTCTTACTCTCTCAAAAACAGCCCTCTCCACAAAATTTTCCACCTCTTCTCTCCAGTAGCCTACAAACACGTGAAAATTCTCCCTATATTAACAAATGAAGCCTTTCCTGGACCAAGCTTCTTCTAGCTGTTGCTCTCTCTCATTCTCTTTCTAAATTCTTGAAAGAACAGTCTAGCTTCATTCTCCCTGCTTCCATCTCCCATTCACTTGTTGTTGTTCAGCTGCTAAGTCTTGCCTGACTCTTTGCAACTCCATGGAGTGCAGCAATCCAGGCTTCCCTGTCCTTCACTATTTCCCAGAGTTTGCTCAAACTCATGTCCATTGAGTTGGTGATGCCATCCGATGATCTCATCCTCGGTCTCCTCCCACACTCAATCATTCCCAGCAACAAGGTCTTTTTCAGTGAGGTCTGCTCTTCACATCAGATGGCCAAAGATGGCTTCAGTATCAATCCTTCCAATGAATATTCAGGACTGATTTCCTTTAAGATTGACTGGTTTGATCTCTTTGCTGTCCAAGGGACTCTCGAGTCTTCTCCAGAGCCACAGTTAGAAAGCATCAATTCTTCAGCCCTCAGCCTTCTTTATGGTCCAACTCACATCTGTACATGACTCCTGGAAAAACCATAGCTTTGACTTTATATCAGCAAACTGATGTTCTGTTTTTTTATATGCTGTCATAACTTTTCTCCCAAGAGGCAAACGTTTTTTAATTTCATGGCTGCAGTTACCATCTGCAGTGATTTTGGAGCCCAAGAAAATAAAACCTGTCACTGTTTCCATTCCCCCCCCCCAACCTGGCCTAAAGCAATGTTTTCTTCCTCCACCTCTACCACTATCAGTAAGATCACTTATCATCTCCTACCTGTCTAAGTTGGCTCTTATTCAACTTCTCTGGGGCACAAAACATTCTTGTAACCTTTTTTCTCTTGGCTTTCAGAATACCGTTGCTCCTGTTTGGTGACCCAATTCTCTATTCTATTAAAATTTTTAAAAATTACATTTATATTTATTGAATTATTTACTTGCCCATGTTGGGTCTTAGTTGTGACATGCAGGATCTAGTTTTCTGATCAGGGATCGAACTCGGGCCCCCTGCATTGGGAACATGGGAGTCTTAGCCACTGGACCAGGAGGGAAGTCTCGCTATTCTATTCTTAATAGTGTCCTGCCTTCTGGTGCTCTGCTCTTCTCACTCTCTTTCCTTTTCTTGGGCAGTCTTACCCACTTCTACCATCTTTAAGTGTTATCTCTGACCCGTTGGACATGTTTACAACTTAAATATTTTGGGAATAAGATGGAGGAATAAATACACAAACAGATGGACTGTTTCCAACTGGCCACAAAATTCTACTTGTCCCAACTTGTACTTTCCTCCCTTGCAGTCCCTCTCCTAACTCCTTCTCCCATAATCCTATTCCTCCATCTGTAGCTGCCCTCTTGTTTCATACCACTTAAGAAAAAAAATGGACAAACTATACACCTTAAACTTATGCAATGTTGTGAAGGTGAAGGTGAAGTCGCTCAGTCATGTCCGACTCTTTGCGACCCCGTGGACTGTAACCTACTAGGCTTCTCCGTCCATGAGATTCTCCAGGCAAGAATACTGGAGTGGATTGCCATTTCCTTCTCCAGGGGATCTTCCCGACCTAGGGATCAAATCCAGGTCTCCCGCGTTGGGGCAGATGTTTTAACCTCTGAGCCACCAGGGAAGCAGTATTGTATGTCAATTATATCTCAATAAAGCTGTGGGTAAAAAGATTAAAAAAAAAAGTAAGCAACAAAAACCAAAAACCCTGAAGACTTCCCTGATGTTTTAGTGGCTAAAACTTTGAGCTCTCAATGCAGTGGGTCCAGGTTCCATCCCTGGTCAGGGAACTAGATCCCTCATGCCTCATCAAGACCCAGCATAGCCAAATAAATAAACAAATATTAAACAAAGAAACCCTGAGATTCATCCTAAGCATGGCCCTGTTCTCTATCCTACATATCCTCAGTTTCGTTCAGTTCAGTCGCTCAGTTGTGTCCGACTCTTTGCGACCCCATGAATTGCAGCAGGCCTACATATCCTACCAGTCATTAACTCCTGAGTATTAGTTTGCAAAGTCTGTTTAGTATCTGTCCATTCCTTTCCTTCTGCACTGTCTTTGCCTTAGCTCAGGCTCTTTGATCGCCTAGATAAACTATAAAAACACCATCCTAACTGGCTCTCTTTCCTCTAAAACATCTTCTATGTTGTAACCATACCAAATTTTCCAGAAAATGGATCAGATTTTGTCATTTCTCTATAAATCTTGTCCTGCTCCCTAGTATCTCTAGGATAAGAGAACCAACTTAATCTAGGACCTTTAATTAACTAGTCACTGTTCACTTTTCTGACCTTGTCATTCAGTTCAGCTCAGTTCAGTCGCTCAGTCATGTCCGACTCTTTGCGACCCCATGAATCGCAGCACGCCCAGCCTCCCGGTCCATCACCAACTCCCAGAGTTCACTCAGACTCACGTCCATCGAGTCATTGATGCCATCCAGCTATCTCATCCTCTGTCGTCCCCTTCTCCTCCTGCCCCCAATCCCTCCCAGCATCAGGGTCTTTTCCAATGAGTCAACTCTTTGCATTAGGTCGCTAAAGTACTGGAGTTTCAGCTTTAGCATCATTCCTTCCAAAGAAATCCCAGGGCTGATCTCCTTCAAAATGGACTGGTGGATCTCCTTGCAGTCCAAGGGACTCTCAAGAGTCTTCTCCAACACCACAGTTCAAAAGCTCAATTCTTCGGCGCTCAGCCTTCTTCACAGTCCAACTCTCACATCCGTACATGACCCCTGGAAAAACCATAGCCTTGACTGCTGCTAAGTCACTTCAGTCATGTCTGACTCTGTGCGACCCCATAGATGGCAGCCTACCAGGCTCCCCCGTTCCTGGGATTTTCCAGGCAAGAACATTGGAGTGGGTTGCCATTTCCTTCTCCAGTGCATGAAAATGAAAAGTCAAAGTGAAGTCGCTCAGTCGTGTCCGACTCTTAGCGACCCCATGGACTGTAGCCCACCAGGCTCCTCCATCCATGGGATTCTCCAGGCAAGAGTACTGGAGTGGGGTGCCATTGCCTTGACTAGACGGACCTTAGTCGGCAAAGTAATGACCTCGTCGTTAGCCCTTTATATATTGCGACCCTGCGCTCAAGCCACACCTGAGGTTCTTGAGGTTTCCCCAAGCCCACCATGCTGTTCCAGGCTACGGCGAACTCTTGTAATGCTTTTAAGCCAAGCACCCCACCATCATCTCTTTGGTTGGCAAGCAGTCGTCCATCCTGAGTGCTCCCGTAGCAATCTCTATCTACGTCCATTGAAATACTTATTACACACTGCAGGAGGACTGAACGCAGCCCTTGGGTATAAAAGGACAGCTCCGGGCGCCGTTTTCATTGTATCTCTTACACCATGACTCCGGGATTTTACAACTAAAACATGTTCAATAAAACGTGTGTTGAATTGCAGGCCATTTCTCCGCGGGGGAGAGAAAATCTTTAAGGGGTCTCCGGATTAAACGTGACAGCCAAGTCACCCTCAAGTACGGCGCGTGCAGCATCAACACTAACCCCTGGGCGGCGCACTTGCGGCTCGGCCGCCCGAGAGTGCGAGTGGCTCCCGCCGGGGATTCACCGCTCACCAGCCGGGCCGTTCACGGGGGCGGGGCCTCCCGCCCCTCAGCCCGCTCGGGACCGCCCTTAAAGGCGGGTCCGATGGGCGCCACCCTCGAAAGGTGGGGCCTGCGAAGGCCGTAGGCTGAGGAGCCGACGGAGGGGTACCTGATAAGACCCGCCGGTTAGGGCCAGCTCTGCTAGGACCGCTCGGCCATTTGCAATGCAGCTGTAGGTGATCGTCATAGTGGGCGAGCTAATGAAGGAAAAGCTCCCGCCACATCTAACCGCCCGCAACTGGGGCGGGGCTTCGGGAGAGGGCGATGTCTGCGCAGGCGCGAGGGCCGGTTGATTGGCAGGCAGGGAGGCGGGGCCATCTCTTGCCTGGGCTGAAACTGATGAAACTGGGTGAGGTCTCTGAAAAAACTGTTTGGGTGAGTGAAGCTTTTCTTCGTGGTCATTCTTAAAATCATTTAAGAGCCAGTTACTTCACAGTGTTTACGTTCCTATGATTCATTCACAATCTAGGACATATGAAATATCGACCTTGATTTAAAAGGAAATTCATTCATGAATTCAACAAGCACTTTTTGAACTCCCACTGTGCGCTCCCTAAGTACTTAGATGAACAGATATGTAGAGGTAGGTTCCAGACCCTGATTTTGAGGAGTTCATGTTCTAGTAGTGGTCAAAGAGGCACATGCAGGCAAATGCCAATCTCCAGTGGTGGACGTAAGCTCTGGTAGAAAGATAAACTGATCACACATGCTGGAGTGGACGCAACTAATCCTCCTTGGGAGAGAGAGCAAAGATTTCGAAGTCACTGTCCCATTGTGGAGGATGGGTTGGGGTTCTCTTAAATGGGAAAGAAAAGTAGGACAGTCTAAGCAGAGGGAACAGCTCTGTGAAGGCTTGGAAGAAGGCAGGTGGGTGTAGGGAATGGATGTGAGTGTGTGTCAGAGGGAAGGTGTGTGGTGGAGTGGGTAGGAGATGAGAGTGGGAGGAGTGGTGGAATGACTGTTATTCTAGACCTAGAGTTTCTTGACAAGAATATTTTAAAGTATAAACTTCAGATGGGCTTAGGTATTTTCATTAGCAAGGTGTGGTAGAGGAAATATGGGCATTGCCATTCACTCTGTGCCTTTATTGTAACTTAGCCTTTCTGAGACTCGGTTTGCTAGTCTGTAAAACGGGGATAGTTGTCAAGTTTAAATTAAGTGATTGTGCAGAATACTCAGCACACCATAGATATGTAGTTGCAATCTTTAGTGTGATAAACACATTAACGAGAATTACTGTCTTGCTTCTGATGGTATAACTTTAAAGGAAAAACAGTCGATGCCTCGCTGGACTTGAAGACAGGTAGTCGATTGAATTTATTTTAACCCAGTGCAATCAAATGGGATTTGACAAGCAAGCAGCAAAACTGGTCTGGACTGTAATTATTAAAAAATGGCTTGTTGAATCCTTTATCCTTTTGTATAAAGGAAATCTAGAATCAATGTATCTTACCAGCTTAGAGATAATGTCTTGTGTTATAGGTGGGATGCCTGAATCACGAGCACTGATCGTGTTACTCACATGTGGGAAAAAGAAATATGTTAATTCTGAGGTGATATATTGGTATATTCTTGCTTACTGTGAAAATAAGCTTCATAAGCTTGGCTGCACTGCCTTACTTCTTCTGTTTAGTAAATGGTGGTACTGAAAGTGACTGGGCAATAAATCCTGAACTGTAGTAATGACAACAAGCATCTGATGGTTGGAGACATGTATATGGGACCTTCCCTATCATTGATCTCATCTTGTCATATTAAAACAATCCTGTAAAACTAGTGGGGGGTTAACTTTGCACAGTCCACAAATTCAGGCCTCAGCAACATAAAGCATAATTTATAATACACCTCTGCCTTTCTCATGAGCCTCATTTTACCTGGTATCTGTGCTTAATCTAGTCACTGAGAGGTTTCCTCAGTGAACTCAGCATTTCCCTTCTTTGTGTGTGTGTGAGGAACCTGGAGGAGTAGGAGGTCTCCCGATCAAGGATCTTCATCTCGCTCAGGTGGCATCTGCTGCTAATATTTGTTTTCTATTTGTCTCTGCTCATCAGTTCACACACCCCACTTGGGACCTCAGGTTCCCGCATGCACTTTGGGTCTCTCTCTACCTCTTCTGTGGCCCTCTGAGGGGCAGGGGAGACTTTCTGTTGCTCCCTCATGCCATCCTGAGGCTTTGAGAGGTTCAAGAGGCTGTCTCAGGACTCTGGTCAACACACCGTGCTGCCTTCCCTCCTGTTTTGCTGTCACTGTGTTGTCTTGAGGGAGCAGCTCTTGGACCTTACCTCGCCTTGGGCCCCGGTGACTGAGCATCTTCTCGTCCCACACTCTGTCACCCTCACCTCCCAGCTGGGGCTCTGTGGCTGAGTGGATTGCTTCCCGTGGGCCTCCTATGCTCTTCCAGCCTGGAGAGACTCCAGTAAGCCCAAATGGGGAGCTACCCAGCTCTCAGGCAGTCTTCTCGGTTTGTGGCATTACTGTTGGCTTCTGTATCTCCAACCTTTTCTTTCTGCACACTCTCTCTTCAGGGAGTTTCCAAAATCTATTTTGAAACCTTTAGGGAATCTTTTCCTTCTTTCCCTGCTTGTCCGCCTTTCATTTTCTTTGTTTTCTGTTTTTATGCCAGAAAAATAATAGAGCCTAAAAACCACAGCAGGCAATATAAAACAGCACAGATATTTCTGTCTTTCCCTAGATGGTTTTGCAAAACCTTGAGGGTGGAGTAGAAAGAGTGATGAGAATATGGACCCATGGGAAGGAGAAATGAGACATTGTGCTCTTGTCCATTTCTTTTATTTTTTAAAAATTAATTATTTTTAAATTGAAGGATAATTGCTTTACATGTCCATTTCTTTTAAAACAAGGCTTTTAGACCTTTCATGGACCAACAAATCTACCATCATTGCTTTTTTAAAAGTTTATTTTTTCTGTTTTTTGGCCATGCTGTGTGGCATGTGGTATCTTATTCTTATTCTATATATGTGTGTGTATACACGCCCCCCCCCCCCATATTCCTTATCTATTTCCCTATTGATGCATGTTAGGGTTGTTTCCATGTCTTGGCTATTGTAAACAGTGCTGCAGTGAACACTGGGGTGCTATATCCTTTTCAGATCATGTTTTTCTCCAGATATATGGGAAAAGAAAGAAAACCACAATCATAGAAAACTAATCAAATTGATCACATGGACCAGAGCCTTGTCTAACTCAATGAAACTATGAGCTATGCCGTGTAGGGCCACCCAAGACAGACGGGTCATGGTGGAGAGTTCTGACAAAATGTGGTCCACTGGAGAAGGGAATGGCAAACCACTTCAGTATTCTTACCTTGAGAACCCCATGAACAGTAGGAAAAGGCCAAAAGATAGGACACTGAAAGAGGAACTCCCCAGGTCAGTAGATGCCCAATATGCTACTGGAAGAAAGTGGAGAAGTAACTCCAGAAAGAATGAAGAGACGGAGCCAAAGCAAAAACAATGCCTAATTGTGGATGTGACTGTGATGAAAGTAAAGTCTGATGCTGTAAAGAACAATATTGCATAGGAACCTGGAATGTTAGGTCCATGAATCAAGGTAAATTGGAAGTGGTCAAACAGGAGATGGCAAGAGTGAACATTGACATTTTAGGAAATCATTGAACTAAAATGGGCAAATTTAATTCAGATGATCATTATATCTACTATTATGGGCAAGAATCCCTTAGAAGAAATGGTGTACGGCTCATAGTCAACAAAAGAGTCTGAAATGCAGTACTTGGGTGCAGTCTCAAAAACGACAGAATGGTCTCTGTTCATTTCCAAGGCAAACCATTCAATATCACAGTAATCCAAGTCTATGCCCCAACCAGTAATGGTGAAGAAGCTGAAGTTGAACAGTTCTATGAAGTCCTACAAGACCTTCTAGAACTAACACCCAGAAAAGATGTACTTTTCATTATAGGGGACTGGAATGTAAAAGTAGGAAGTCAAAGAACCTAGAGTAACAGGCAAATTTGGCCTTGGAGTACAAAACGAAGCAGATCAAAGGCTAATAGAGTTTTGCCAAGAGAACACACTGGTCATAGCAAACACCCTCTTCCAACAACACAAGAGAAGATATTACACATGGACATCATAAGATGGCAATACTGAAATCAGATTGATTATATTCTTTTCAGCCAAAGGTGGAGAAGCTCTATACAGTCAGCAAAAACAAGACCAGGAGCTGACTGTGGCTCAGATCATGAACTCTTTATTGCCAAATTCAGACATAAATTGAAGGAAGTAGGGACAACCACTAGACCATTCAAGTATGACCTAAATTGAATCCCTTATGACTATGCAGTGGAAGTGACAAATAGATTCAAGGACTATGGACGGAGGTTCATGACATTGTACAGAAGCAGTGATCGAGACCATCCCCAAGAAAAAGAAATGCAAAAAGGCAAAATGGTTGTCTGAGGAGGTCTTACAAATAACAGAAAAGAAGAGAAGCTAAGGGCAAAGGAGAAAAGGAAAGATAGACCCGTTTGAATGTAGAGTTCCAAAGAATAGCAAGGAGAGATTAGAAAGTCTTCCTCAGTGATCAATGCAAAGAAATAGAAGAAAACAACAGAATGGGACAGACTGGAGATCTCTTCAAGAAAATTAGAGATACCAAGGGACCATTTCGTACAAAGATGGGTTCAATAAAGGACAGAAATGGTATGGACCTAATAGAAGCAGAAGACATTAAGAAGAGGTGGCAAGAATACACAGAGTAACTGTACAAAAAAGGTCTTCATGACCTAGATAACCACAATGGTGTGAACCCAGAACTTCTAGATGTTCAAGCTGGATTTAGAAAAGGCAGAGGAATTAGCGATCAAATGGCCAACATCTGTTGTATCATCGAAAAAGCAAGAGAGTTCCAGAAAAACATCTACTTCTGCTTTATTGACTATGCCAAAGCCTTTGACTGTGTGGATCACAATAAAATATGGGAAATTCTTCAAGAGATGGGTATACCAGACCACCTGACCTGCCTCCTGAGAAGTCTGTATGTAGGTCAAGAAGCAACAGTTAAAATTGGACAAGGAACAACAGACTGGTTCCAAATTGGGCACGGAGTACGTCAAGGCTGTCTTGTCGTATTATCACCCTAGTTATTTAACTTATATGCAGAGACATCATACGAAATGCCAAGCTGGATGAAGCACAAGCTGGAATTAAGATTGCTGGGAGAAATATCAATAACCTCAGATACACAGATGACACCACCCTTATGGCAGAAAGTGAAGAAGAACTAAAGAGCCTCTTGATGAAAGTGAAAGATAGACAGGATGAAAAGTTGGCTTAAAACTCAACATTCAGAAAATGAAGATCATGGCATCTGGTCCCATCACTTCATGGCAAATAGATGGGGAAACAGTGGAAACAGTGACAGACTTTATTTTCCTGGGCTTCAAAATCACCGCAGATGGTAACTGCAGCTATGAAATTAAAACATACTTGCTCCTTGGAAAAACGACTATGACCAACCCAGACAGCATATTAAAAAGCAGAGACATTACTTTGCCAACAAAGATCCATCTTGTCAAAGCTATGGTCTTTCCAGTAGTCATGTATGGATGTGAGAGTTGGACTGTGAAGAAAGCTGAGCACTGAAGAATTGATGCTTTTGAAGTGTGGTGTTGGAGAAGACTCTTGAGAGTCCCTTGGACTGCAAGGAGATCCAACCAGTCCATCCTCAAGGAAATCAGTCCTGAATATTCATTGGAAGGACTGATGCTGAAGCTGAAACTGCAATCCTTTGGCCACCTAATGCGAAGAACTGACTCCTTGGAAAAGACCCTGATGCTGGGAAAGATTGAAGGCAGGAGAAGGGGATGACAGAGGATGAGATGGTTGGCTGGCATCACTGACTCAATGGACATGAGTTTGAGCAAGCTCCAGGAGTTGGTGATGGACAGGGAGGCCTGGCGTGCTGCAGTCCTCGGTGTCACAGAGTTGGACCCGACTGAGCGACTGAACTGAACTGATTAGTAAAGTGGATTCTTAACCACTGGACCATCGGGCAAGTCCCTGTCATTGCTTTTTAGAGACTAGCTTCTCAGAAGGAGAAGTCACTAATTTTAAATCATCCTATTTCTTAGGTTACTAGAGCGTTTTCGAATATGCCACAAGATGGAGACTTTCAAGTACTCACAATTCAAGATGCTGCTTATTAAGTATTAAGGTCTCCTGTAAAGGACTGTTCTTTTACTTATTGTTGTTCTTCAGAAATGGAAATATTTTATAGTTTTTTTTTTCTTGTAGCATGTGATCACTGTAGGAGTTCAAACAGTAGAGCAGTAAAAGTCTATTTGAAAGTGAACATGAAGTCGCTTAGTCCTGTTGGAGTCTGCGACCTCATGGACTGTAGCCCACCAGGCTCCTCCTCCATGGGATTTTCCAAGCAAGGGTACTGGAGTGGGCTGCCATTTCCTTCTCCAGGGGATCTTCCCAACCCAGGGATCAAACTCGAGTCTTCTGCATTGCAGGCAGATGCTTTACTGTCTGAGCCACCAGGAAGTCTCTTTACCATCCCATAAAAATAATGTAGTGATCTAATTTATATTTGTCTTTTGTGCATTTTATATTTAATAAAGACTTTTCTGAACTCTGTTTTTTTTTTAATTAATAATGCATTGTTTTCTCTGACTGTCATATATATCTCGAATATTTTTCCCCTGAAGTTTACCATTTTCTCTTTTTCGTGTCTGTTCATTTCCAGATGTTTTGTTTTTTACCTCATCAAACATGTCAGAATTTTTTAATCATAATGTTGGACTTGTGTGGCATTTTCAGCAAGGCTTTGTTTCCTATCATCTCCATATAAAAATATTGCCTTATTTTCTTCTGTACTTTTATTTGTTTTAATGTTTCAATCCTTAATCCACCTAGAATTTGTTTTTATGTCTCTTGTAAGAGTAGGAATTTGTGCTTTCTCAAATGTACAGCCAGCTGTTACATACCACTTATTGACTATTTTCCCCACTAGTTTGAAATGCTACTTTTACCATAGACTAAACTCCCCATATACATTGTTAATTGAATTTTAGAGTTGATGTATAGGTCTATTTTTGTGCTGATGTCACAGTGATTCAATAACCAAATCAATAAACCAAATTTACTTTTTACATTTAACAAATTGAAGAGAATGAATATATTTGCAATATTGAGTCTTCTATCCAGGAACTGTGGTTAACTTTGTATTTATTCTACCTTATATGTTTCTATAAAAGCTCTGTAAGTTTCTTCATAAAGACTTGACAAATGTTTAAATGTTTATTCTGGGGTATTTGGATGCTCTTGTTAGTGGAAGTTGATTCCATTATGTTTTCAAACTAGCTGTTTTTTTGCCACGTGGAAAATCTATTGGCCACATTTAATTTATTTTGCATGTAGCCCCTGCTCCATTATACTGTACACTCCTTAAGGCCAGGGCGTTCACACAGGTCTTTGCTCAGTATGAACATGAAATAGTATACTTTTGTTAACCATTACATCCATTATCCTCAGTGGGCTTCCCAGGTGGCGCTGAGTGAGTGAGTGAGTGAAGTCGCTCAGTCGTGTCCGACTCTTTGCGACCCCATGGACTGTAGCCCACCAGGCTCCTCCCCCATGGGATTCTCCAAGCAAGCGTATTGGAGTGGGCTGCCATTTCCTTCTCCAGGGGATCTTCCCGACTCAGGGATCGAACCCTGGTCTCCTGCATTCCAGGCAGACGCTTTAACCTCTGAGCCACCAGGGAAGCCCCCACCTGCCAATGCAGGAGACACGAGAGAGGCGGGTTTGATCCCTGGGTTGGGAAGATCCCCTGGAGGGGAGCATGGCAACCCACTCCAGTATTCTTGCCTGGAGAATCTCACAGACAGAGGAGCCTGGTGGGCTACAGTCCACGGGGTCGCAAAGAGTCAGACATGACTGAAGTGACTTAGCACACACATTATACTCAGTGACCAAGTGGAGGGAAACTTCAGGTAGCAGTGATATTTATGGAAATGGATAATGACCATGGTAGTGGGTGGAGATTAAAGGGACTTTGGAGTCAAGCAGACCTTGGCTTGAATGCTGACTTTGCCACTTTCTGGTTGTGTAATGTTGGCATCTCTGAACCCAGTTCCTTCCTTAGGCTCATCTCTGAACCTAATTCATAAAATGAGCTAACACACATAAAACTTTTTGTGACTGGATCCCAACAAGTATTCATAATAGCTGGCTGTTACAATCATTGGCTGAGTCTATATTGTAATGTAACCAAACATATCCAGTAAGATGCACATTTAAGAAGGCACAGCCTGCTCTGTAGAGTTGCTTCTTCTTGTTTTTTTTTTTTTTTTTTGGCCATGCTGCATGACATGGCATGTGATATCTTAGTTCCCTGACCAGGGATCAAACCCACACCCCCTGCATCAGAAACTTGGAGTCTTAACCAGGGGACTTCCAGTGAAGTCCTGAGTTGCTTTTTTATACTTACTGGAATCAGCATTCAAGGCACATGTTACAGAAATTTTCTGAAATTCTTCCTTTTGAGAAATGCATTGTATGTTCGTCTCCTCTCTCTAACTTGCAAGTTCCTTGAGAGTAGAGGCCAAGTATTACTAATTTTTTATTCTTCAGCACCTTACATAGTGGTGGAAACAATTTAGGTGGACTGCATTTCATAGTATGAAGTATAATAATTTATTTTGCCATTTCCTTTTTTTTTTATCATCCCCCCTTACTTTTTGTTGTTGCTGATAGAAAAGAAGTTGAACTGTCATCTTTGCTAGGAAGTGTAGCCAAGTTTAAGAGCAAATGAGTAGATGGCAAAGATCTCTGCAGGCCACACAAATGGAACCTTTATGCTGTAGTTGGTTTTATTTTTTAATTTTTAAACTTAAAGTATTTTATTTTTTTGACTGCACCATCGGGCATGAGAGGTCTTAGCTCCCACACTAGGTATGGAACCCGATGCCTCTGCAGTGGAAACCTGGAGTCTCAATCAGGAAATTCCCCTATGCTGTGCTCAGTCGCTAAGTTGTGTCTGACTCTTTGCAAGTCCATGTACTCTCGCCCACCAGGCTCCTTTATCTGTGGGGTTTTCTAGGGAAGAATACTAGAGTGGGAGTCCATTTTCTTCTCCAGAGGGTTTTCTGGACCCAGGCATTGAACCTGTGTCTCCTACCTTGGCAGGCAGGTTATTTACGACTGAACCATCTGGGAAGCCCAAGATGTTCAGTTCAGTTCATTCAGTCGCTCAGTCGTGTCCAACTCTTTGCGACCCCGTGAATCGCAGCATGCTAGGCCTCCCTGTCCATCACCAATTCCTGGAGTTCACTCAAACTCATGTTCATTGAGTCGGTGATGCCATCCAGCCATCTCATCCTCTGTCGTCCCCTCCCCCTCCTGCCCCCAATCCCTCCCAGCATCAGAGTCTTTCCAATGAGTCAACTCTTCACATGAGGTGGCCAAAGTACTGGAGTTTCAGCTTCAACATCAGTCCTTCCAGTGAACACCCAGGACTGATCTCCTTTAGAATGGATTGGTTGGATCTCCTTGTAGTCCAAGGGACTCTCAAGAGTCTTCTCCAACACCACAGTTCAAAAGCATCAATTCTTCAGTGCTCAGCTTTCTTCACAGTCCAACTCTCACATCCCTACACGACCACTGGAAAAATCATAGCCTTAACTAGACAGACCTTTGTTGGCAAAGTAATGTCTCTGCTTTTGAATATGCTATCTAGGTTGGTATAGCTTTCTTTCCAAGGAGTAAGCGTCTTTTAATTTCATGGCTGCAATTACCATCTGCAGTGATTTGGGAGCCCCCCCCCAAATAAAGTCTGTCACTGTTTCCACTGTTTCCCCATCTATTTCTCATGAAGTGATGGGACCAGATGCCATGATCTTCGTTTTCTGAATGTGGGCCCATGCTGTAGTTGGTTTTAAACCTAACTGCCAGCAGAGGGCGCCCAGAGCACAGTTTTGAAGGAGAAATCTGACTACCGTAGTGGTGAAGAATTAAAAAGGCCACTCGGCGTTTGCAGAAGGAAATGAGAGCTAGGAAGACGGCCGTTCCTCGTTTTCATTCCCGTCTACTTTTGTAACTTGTTCAGGCCCAGACAGGCGTGTTCTCTTTAGTTTCTTGCTCAGCAGCTTTTCCCAGCCCTTCCCGTTCCTCTATTTAATTACACAGACCGGCACACAGGGTCATTAGGCTCTCCGGGCTGGTTTCTCCTTTAGCCAGCTCGGCTGCTGCTGCTGCTGCTGCTAAGCTCCTCAGTCGTGTCCGACTCTGTGCGACCCCATGGACAGCGGCCCACCAGGCTCCTCTGTCCACGGAATTCTCTAGGCAAGAATACTGGAGTGGGTTGCTGTTTCCTTCTCCGCCAGCTCGGTTACTTAGACCATATTCGGGGCATGGACTTTGGTGAGGGTCTCAGAAAAACACTGAGGAACCCAGGAGCCTCACTTCATCATCCCCACTGAATAAAGCCCTCTGGAGGGTCTTACAGGGTAGGAAGGGAGGGCTTCAGGTGGTGAAGAATCTGCCTGCAATGCAGAAGACCCAGGTTTGATGCCTGGGTGGGAAAGATCCCTTGGAGTAGGGAATGGCAACCCACTCCGGTGTTCTTAGGGGGATAATCCCACGGACAGAGGAGCCTGGCGGGCTACAGTCCATGGGGTCGCAAAGAGTCAGGCAGGACTGAGCGACTAAAGCTTTCGCTTTTTTTTTTTCCCCACTGAGTAGGAAGGAGGGCTGGAGTTGGGTTCTCTGCATAAAGAACTGAAGAGGCAAATAGGAACAGACCGGAAGGGCTGTGGGAAGTGGGGTTTCTGGAGAGTAGGAGAAATGCCACTTCCTGCTTTATTATCTTGTGTAAGAAGATCTGGTGAGCACAGAACCACATGTGAGGTGCCCCAACCACATGGACGCTAGTGTTGGCCAGTGTTTTTTAACTTTTTTTGTGGAGTGCTAGGATCTTAATAGGTATTATGTGGGAATAAGATCTATGATCAAATAAGTGTGTGGAAACTGGTGTAAAAAATGGAACAGGGAGTTCTACAATGGGAGTTCTGAGATCCTTTAGTAGGCTAATTAATATGGTTTGTGAACTCCGACAGAAGGGATGTGGTACGAGATTTCCCAAACTTACGTGGACTGAACCTTTTTAACGAAAATTTATGGGTTGAGTATTGTGTGAATTACTCTTGAAAACTGCAGAAATAGTCTTGTCTAACGTTTAGGAAATTAGGTTATTACTCCATGAAACACTTGTACTCACTCCAGAATTCTGTCTGGAGGATTCCCCTGGACAGAGGAGCCTGGCAGGCAGGAATGAGTGGAGTGCTGAAGGAGGCAATATCAAAATGTCAAGTGAGTTTTTTTTTTAATCTATTTATATTTTTGCTGGGTTAGGCTTTGTTGCTGCATGGGCTTTTCTCTAGCTGAGGATGGTGGGGGCTCCTCTCTAGTTGCGGTCCGTGGGCTTCTCTTTGCAGGGGCTTCTCTTGACATGGAGCATGGCTCTAGGGCACTTGGGCTTCAGCAGTTGTGGCATGTGGGCTGGCTAGTTGTGGCTCCCAGGCTCTGCAGCACAGGCTCAGGAGTTGCGGTGCACAGGCTTAGTTGCTCCATGGCACGCGGGACTCCCTCCCCAGCCCCCCCAGTCAAGGACTGAACCCATGTCTCTAGCATTGGCAGGTGGATTCTCCAACACTGAGCCACCAGAGAAGTCCCTTCCTTAAGTGGAGTTTTTGAAATCTCTCACATCCATTACCACTCCTCCTTCCTTCTTATACAGTCTGATATCATTCTCACTTCCTCATCCCTATAGTTGAGGATCTATTGAATTGTGGGCCATTGCTGGCTCTGGGAATAACTGTATCCCTCAAGCATGCTGGAAGAGAGGATATGGTTGTGAACCATTGTCCTGGAGTCCAAAATTCTCTGCCTGTTGTTTAAAGTTTTCTTTTGTCTTCTTATACCCCTCAAATCTCCCTCAATTTAACTTTCTTCTCTTTCCCACATTATTTACCACTATATTCTGCTCACTGACCTCAGAGCATATTATGCTGATTCTGGGCTGGAAGCTCTTGCACATACAGTCTTTCTCTGCATTCTCCTAAATTCTCTTCCATCCTGCAGAATTCCACTTAGATATTACTTCCTTCAGAGGTCTCTAGTTATCCCCTAGCCTACACCACTTAGTTTTTACAATATTGGTTTCAGCTCTTAACTGCAGACAGCTAATTTTTTGTTGACGAAACTGTTGAGTTTAAAATGTTTATAAAAGGACTGGAAGGTAGAGCACATTCTCTGCAGAAATATTGTAACTGAGTCAAGGTGTATTTGAAATAGAAATAGTAGAATACAATCTTTAGTAATTAAGCAAAACAGTAACTCTAGTGATTAAACAAAACAGAGAATCAATAAGATTGAATTAGCTTACTCTCATTTATCTTGGTGCTGGTATTTAAGGGAGAGCAGGTTTAATTAAAGGCAGATGAACAGGTGCTGGAAATTAGTGGCTATTCTGAATGGGCCTTATGGGGCGATTTCACAGAAGACATAGGCTTTACCTTATGTCTTCATTAGGTTAAAACTCCTAACTCTCTCCCTTTTTTTAAAGTCTTTATTGAATTTGTTACAATACTACTTCTGTTTTCTGTTTTGGTTTTTTGGCCCTCAGACATGTGGGATCTTAAGGGATTGAATGCACACCCCCTGCATTGGAAGACAAAGTCTTAAGTACTGGACCGCCAGGAAACTCCCACAATTCCTAACTCCTTGTCCCCATGATGCTCATGTCTACTACTAGTACTTTTCTATTTAGCCATAGTTCAGACTATTTTTGGCTTGACAAAGGTTATGGGTAAATATCAGGAAAAATGGCAAAAAATAAGACCTCCAAAGATTTTTCTCTCCTTAAACAGCAATGAAAAAACTGGGAAAAGTTTTCAGAATTAACTTCTTTAGAACTCTAGAAATTAATCAAAGGCTTATTGTAACTCAGGAATTGTTTATTCATGAAAAATGGCTGAATCCTAGTGTGAACATTGAGGTCTGTGGCATTTTAGCTTGCCCTAGTCCTTCTTGCCCCCACTTTCCAGTTATGCAATAGTCTTTAAAAATAATTGCCTACATTTCCAGGCAGCTTGACAGCCACCAGAGAGGCCTGGAGGGCAAAATATATTTAGAGTTTATGCAAAGCCTCTTTTTTAATAGAATTGTTGTGATCTGACTTATCTGGTGGTTCCCTGAAAGACTTTACTTACAAGACTGACTCAGAACTCACTCAGTGCTAAAAATCTTCTCTTTGCACAGAGGGAATTGTCAGAACAATTAAAAGCAGGGATTTTAAATTTGCAGATGCTTTAGATGAATAGCAGTTGGGGCAAACAGTAGACTAACAGCTTAAAAGGAATAGCTGGGGAATGCACTGTCCATAGAGACTTTGAAAAACTCTAAAATATTCCTGGTAATCTAGGAGGCTGTGTACATGGATGAGCTGAGCATGCTTAGAAGAGACCTGAGAAGCCCCAAAGCTCTCATTCTTGATTGACCACGAGGTTATTTGTAAGCAGGAAGTGAAGGCTAAGGTGGAGTTATAAACTGAGTTTTAAAGATATGCTCCAACACTCATACAAAGCCATTCGCAGTAAAATCTGAGAGATTGATTGGTTCCAGTATTTAAGGAAATTTCTGTCTAATCATTAGCTCACCAATGAACTAGCCAAGTAGAGACACTATGTGATGAAGAATGTAGACTTTACAGAATTAGTTCAGGAAAGTCTCTAAACAAATAGCAACAGCTCTAAAAAGTGGTAATAATAACAAGCACTGTAGGTATGGTGAGCAAATCTGGTTCCCAGAGTTGTCATATTATTTTAAATATTTAGTTTTTTTCCCATCAATATTCTTAAAAAATCTATTTAAAAATGTTTATTTATGTTACTGTGCTGGGTCTTAATTGTGGCATGCGCGTTCTTTGATTTTTGTGGCAGCACGTGAAATCTTTAGTTGTGGCATGCGAACCCTTAGTTGTGGCACGTGGAATCGAGTTCCCTGACCAGGGATTGAACCTGGGCTCCCTGAATTGGGATTGTAGAATCTTAGCCACTTGACCGCTGGACCACGTTTTTGTTTTTGTTCAGTCACTAAGTCATGTCTGACTCTTTGTGACCCCATGGACTATAGCACACCAGGTTCCTTTGTCCTCTACTGTCTCCTGGAGTTTGCTCAAATTCATGTCCATTGTGTTGGTGATGCTATCTATTAAAAAGTCTCTTTTAAATCTATTTTAAATATATCGGTATGTACATGTCAATCCCAAATTCCCAGTCTATCCCTCCCTCTCCTGGTAATCATTAAAGTTCATTAAATGTTCAGCTTTTTACCAAAAATTATGAGACATATTTATAAACAGATTAAAAATATTGAGGCATAATTTAAGGCATAAATTATGAGGCATAGTTTAAAAAATAGAATTAAGAAAATATACTCCATACAAGGAAAAAATGAAATCAGTAGAAATTATACCTAAGGAACCCCAGATATTGAACTTATAAGACACTTTAAATCAGCTGTTTTAAGTATTCCAAAGAGCTAAAGCAAACCAAGTCTAAAGAATTAGTGTGTGATAACAACATCTTACAAAATAGAAATTATCAATAAAGAGGCATAAATTATGAAAAGAAGTGGAAACTCTGGAGCTTAAAAGTACAAAAACAAAATGAAAGAAATCAGTAGTGGAGCTAAACAGCAAATATGAACAGGTAAAAAGGAATCTGGGATCTTGAAGATGGGTGCATCTATATCCAGTCTGGGGAAGAGAAAAAAAAAAGATGAAGAAAAATGAACAAGGCCTCACAAACCAGTGACACACCAAAAGATTAACCAATACAACCATAGTGGAAGTTCTAGAGGAAAGGGGAGTGAGAAAAGCACAGATAAAAAATAACTGAAGAAATAATGGCTGAAAATTTCACAAATTTGATGGAAAACATTCACCTGCATATCTAAGATGCACAAAAGCTCCACATAAGGTAGACTCATAGAGATTCACACCTAGACACATCATATAATCAAATTGTTGAAAGCCAAAGGAAAAGATAGAATCTTGAAATTAGCAAGAGAGGGGAACTCATTAGATATGTAGGAACCTCAACAGCATTAACAGCTGACTTCTCATCAAATGTCATGGAAACCAGAAGACAGAAGACATATTTAAAGCACTGAAAGGAAGTATAAAACCTATCAACCAGGAATTTTTATCTGACAAGGAGGAATTAAGACCTTATCAGGTAAACAGAAACTGTGAGAGTTCATTACTAGCAGATCTGCCCTATATGAAAAATTAAACAATGAGGACACCATGCGGATGCCAAATCCACATAAAGACCATTGATAAAGTGGGTAAATGTAGGTAAATATGAGAGGTAATATGAATATAGCTTTTGTTTGTTACTCCTCCCCCCCATATCTGATGTAAGATAACTGCATAAAGAATAGCTAAATATATGCTGATAAGTACATGATGTATACAGATGAAATTTACGGTAATCATGGTATAGAGGAGACATGGGGAATGGAGTTGTTTAGGGCAATTTTTTTTATACACTATTGAAATTATTAAGGAGTATTAATCAGAACCAGATTATTATAAATTAATATGTTAACTGTAATCACCAAGGCAGCTAGTAGGAAAATAAATAAAAAATACATAATATAAGAATTGACAAGGGGACTTCCCTGGTGGTCTAGTGGTTAAGAATCTGCCTTGTAATGCAGGGGGCATGGATTTGATCCCTGGTTGGAGAACTGAGATCCTGGAAGTTGAATGGCATGGCCAAAAAAAAAAAAGTTACCTCTAAAGTAAGAGGACTTAAAAAAATAAGAATTGACAAGGGGACTAAAATGGTACAGCAGAGGCAGAAACCAACACAATTATCCTTCAATTAAAGATAAAGAACAAAAAAAATGAAAACCTGAAAAAGAATTATTGGGATGCTCAAAAAAAATGGTACAGGAGAAAATATCTATTTAACACAAAAGAAGGCAGAATTGGAGGAATCAAGAAACAAAAATAACATCAGATATGTAGAAAATAAATAACAAATGGCAGATGTCAATTCTACCTTATCAGTAATTAAATATAAATGGATTATACTCTTCAATTAAAAGGTAAAGATTGATAGGATGAATTTAAAAAAGATACAACTGTATCTGTACAGATGATACAACTGTATGCTGCCTGTACATATTAGATGAAAAAAACTCAACAACTTTAAAATAGAAAAGATGGAAAAAAGATATACTATGCAAACAGTCACCAGTAGTCACCAGAGCACTGGTGTAGCTATACAAATATGAGATAAATAAACTTTAAGACAAAAATTCTAATAGAGACAAAGAGGACATTTTTTAATGATTGAAATGCCAGTTCATCAGGAAGACATAACTTATAAACATCCATGTACCTAACAACAGAGTTTCTAATACAGGAACTAAAAATTCATGGAACAGGAGGAAAAAATGGAAAATTAAAAAAAATTATACTTGGGACTTCAACGCCCCAGTTCCAATAATACATAGAATAAATAGGCAGAAAATCAGCAAGGAAATAAAAGAACTGTATAATGCTGTACACCAAGTAGACTGATTAACAGCTGTAGAACACTCCCCCCCAGAATGGCAGAGCCCGCATTCTTCCCAAGTACACGTGAAGCATTCTACAGGATAGACCATGTATGGGGCCATGAAACAAGCTTCAGTAAATCTGGGAGGATTGAAATA
Source organism: Aepyceros melampus (assembly GCA_006408695.1). Taxonomy (NCBI): domain Eukaryota; kingdom Metazoa; phylum Chordata; class Mammalia; order Artiodactyla; family Bovidae; genus Aepyceros; species Aepyceros melampus. The sequence continues at coordinate 280,014 of SJXQ01003912.1, read as the reverse complement.
ATTACAAAATATATTCTCTGATCACAGTTCAATAAAATCAGAAATCAATAACAGAATGGACTTTACAAAACTCAAAATATGTGAAAATTAAATAACATACTCCTAAAATAACCAATGGGTCAAAGAAGCAATCACCAGAGATGTTCACTCATACTTTGACATTCATGAAAACGAAAGCACAACATGCCAAGATATAGGATGCAGCTGAAACAGTTCTTAAAGGGAAACTTAAAGGAATGAAAATCCTGAATACAAACAAATACAGAAGGCATGTGTTCATGGTGATAGCAGAGGAACAAGAGCAAATCAACCCAAACAAGCTCTAATATCCTGCTTACCGAAATAGATTACAGGACTGAGCCACAGTTCAGGGGCAGGGCACCGCACACTCCCCACAGTGGGAGACCCTGGTGTTCTTCACCATATAGTATTTCTCTGTAATGTTGCTTGGTTCTGTTTCCCTTCTGTTTTTTTTTTTTTTTACAGGTGCATGAGTTATTTATTATGATATTTAGAAACATTATTACTGATAAAACTGTTTCTTAAAGTTATCTACATCAAATTATGAGATCAATTGAATATAGTTTTAAAGGCAAGTTTTTGTTGGAGTATAATTGCTTTGTTTATTTTTATTTATATATGTATATTTTTAATATAATTGCTTTACAATGTTGTGTTAATTTCTTCTGTCCAACAATGTGAATCAGCTGTGTGTGTACCTATATCCCCGCTTCTTGAGCCTCCCTCTCCCCCCGCATCTGGTCGTCACAGAGCACCGAGCCGAGCTCCCTGTGCTATAACAGCAGCTTCCCGCTAGCTATTTCACACATGGCAGCGTGTGTATTTTAGTATTACTCTCTCAATTCATCCCACCCTCCCCTTCAAACAAGTATTGTATGTTAATGCATATATTGGAATCTAGAAAAAGATACAGATGAACCTATTTGCAGGGCAGGAATAGAGACATCGACAGCGGACATCTGTTTCTCTGCTTTTGAAGTAGGCATAGAATTATAAAAATGTAAAATAAAAGCAGGAAAAGACACATTGCTTTCTTTGTTGAAGATCCACTTAGCATGAGTTCATATGTTAGAAAATTGCTTCAGCTGTGTATACTCATCATTGATATATCCATGGGGGAAATATTTACCTGTTGGCACGCATTCCCTGATCAGCAGTGGCAGTTCTGCTCAGATGCCACCATTGAAATGGTCCTGGAAAATGATTCTTTCATCTGGTTTTTATCTTTTGAGATTGCCCATCTTCAAATAGTGAGTTCTACTGAGTTCTGTTAGTTAGTCCAGAATTAATAACCCTTCACAACCTGTGAAGTTGGAGGATGGAACTGGAAAAAGCTTGAATACTGTATCATATAAACTGATTTTTGTATTGTCCACTTGGTGGTAGAGTTGTTTTTAGAAAGCACTGCGAAGAGTAACGAGCCAAGTAAAAGAGAAATAGAATCTCATAAATTCCTAGCCACAAGAAAAATACAGCATGCATTTTTTAGTAGGTATTCTTTTAGGCAACATCATTACTTTTACTAGAGTAAAAGTTTATGTAATCCAGGGTAGGTAGGTTCATGTTACAGGTTTTTCTTTTTGTTTTTGCTAAGGAGGCATGATTATTTCATTTCCCAACATATCAGATGAGCTATTTGTTTACTGGTTAGAGTTCAGTGCTCAGAAATACAGATTTTAGAGATTGTCTTAATTTGGGTAATCCTCAACACTGTCTAATATGATATCATCATCATTATTATTTTTAATTTAGAAAAGTCATTGTGTAAAGTAAGACTCCTCGTGGTTTAAAGTCCTTCTTCCTCAAACGGAAGTTTCCTGATCAGCCACATTGACATCACTTTGGAGCTTGTTAAAAATGAAGCATCTTGGCCCTCACCCCAGACCTACTGAATCAGATGGCAGTTTCACAGAATCCTCAGGCTTCTTGCATGCACAGTGCAATGCACTCTTCTGCACCAGTGAAATGCAAGCAGTGGATGATGTACAAAGGGAAGAGAAGTAGGGCAGATAGCAGGATTGGAATCATTTCACAGATATTCACAGATTTATCCTGAACCTTTAGCTGCTTCTTTGAAACCATCCTGAAATAACCATGCTCCAGCACTGGAGACTGTATACATGAAGCCATCTTGAGTTCTTTTAGATTCTAGAAGAAAAAGCAGGGTTCTGTCAGTCATTTGCAGACTCATCAATCAATGCTAAAACACAGGAGATTCTGGAGACTGGTGTTCTAGTCTGGCTCAGTCAGTGACTGGTGGTGTGACGTTTGGCAGGATGTTAATCTCTTAGTCTTTCGCTTCTTTATCTGAAAAACAGGGTGGTTGGGCAGATTTATCCTTTTCAGCCTTTCTAAAAATGGTTTGATTTTAGGTACAGTCAGGGTTGAGGTTCAACTGGTAAACCCAGAGAGCAGTGTGACCTAGCAGTTATTTAGTCGTGTCCAACTCTTGTGACCCCACGGACTGTAGCCCACTAGGCTCCTCTGTCCATGGAATCATCCAGGCAAGAATACTGGAATAGGTAGCCATTCCCTTCTCCAGGGGATCTTCCTCACCCAGGGACTGAACCCAAGTCTTCTGTATTACAGGTGGATTCTTTACCATCTGAGCCACCAGAGAGCTCTGTACCCATCTATATTATGGTATCTGTTCAGTGGCTGTTGCTCATGCCCCACGGGTTGTCATATAGTGTGACTACTGTCAACTGATGATTTTAGGGGAGCTAAGTGCCAGGGACTGTTGTTCAGTCGCTATGTCCGATTCCTTGTTTCTTGTACTAAACCTTGGTTCAGTCAGAGTTAAAGTAGAAAGATGAATGATGTGGCATTTTCAACTTTGAAAGAGGAGCTTGTGATAATGGGTGTCAAGTTGCCATGATATTTAACTTTTTTTTCATTAAACTTGTTTTTTAGTGATCATGTGCCACGGCATGTCGGATCAATAGTGTACAATTGTGTACACTATTCACAGCCTGCCAAGATTGTATCATTTGAAAGTATTTCTGTTTTAATGAAAAATTTAGATGTTTCACTTAAAACTATGTCAGATAAATAGTCTTCAAAACGCTGATGCTGTACTATGCTTAGTTGCTCAGTTCTGTCCGACTCTTTGCAGCCCCGTGGACTGTAGCCCACCAGGCTCCTCTGTCTAGGGGGATTCTCCAGACAAGAACACTGGAGTGGGTTGCCTGACTTCCTCCAGGGGATCTTCCCAACTCAGGGATTGAACCCAGGTGTCCCACACTGCAGGCAGATTCTTCACCAACTGAGCCACCAGGGAAGCCGTCAAAACTCTGATAGGTGAGATGAAAGCACAGGAGTCCAGCATCTTGCTTTTAGGCTGGGCATCATTATCTCTAGAATGTCCTTTGAGGTAAAGGACCATGATTATTGGCTTCAGTCTTTAAAAAAGTTTACTAACTTTTACAAATCATTTTTTGTTTGATTCCTTCCATGACAAAACAACATGTGGTTAGTAAAACTTGCAGCACAGTACAGATGTGATGGTCCTACCTACAACCACACGTCTATAGGTAACTGTACGTAGCAGATTTTTGTTTTGAGATCTTTCTCTGATGCAGGAGCTATAGGAAAAATTTACTGGGTACATTGGATGACTTCTTGAGCTGCCTCCTAGCATCTGAGATTGAAATACAGATTTGGTGCCTTCAACTGACTCTCTTGAGTTCCTACACAGTGCCCTCGCTCTGGTACTTATTGAATCTTTGTTGATGTCGACCTCTAGTTTAAATGATACAAATCCTTGAAAAGGAGCTAAAAAGTAGATCATCTAAGATGTTAGTCTGAAGCACACCTCTTTAAAGATCTTGTGCAAAGCTGGTGCTTTTTTGTAATTAAAGATTACATTCACTTTTAAACAGTAGATAATTATCACAGAGAAATAACAAAGGTCTTTTTAATCAAGTCTTACCTTCTTGATCTCAAAATGCAGTGATTCCTCAGGCTATATCATTTCAGTAGAGGTAATACTGATAACCCTTGACATTTGCAGTTGATTTGTGTTTTACAAAGCACTTTGAGATGTGTCTTATTTGAGCCTATTGGTGCAGACTTTGTAAGGAGTATACCCATCTTAGAGATGAGTAAATGGAGGTTGACTGAGTTTCACTGACCTTCTCAAGGTTACATAGTTAATGGTAGAGCTTGAACTAAAACATTTTTATTTTAGTGTTCTTTCCCCCACCTACACATAATGATTGCCTTTGTTAAATGATGATTTTTAAATTAGTTTTTATTGGAGTGCAGTTGCTTTACAATGTTATGTTAGTTTCAGCTATATAGCAAAGTGAACCAGTTATACATACACGTATATCCATGCCCCATGGGGAGCCTGGTGGGCTACAGTCCATGGGGTCACAAAGGGTAGAACACGACTGAAGCAACAGCAGACACTCTGTGTTGGATTTCCTTCCCATTTAGGTCACCACAGGGCATTGAGTAGAGGTCCCTGTGCTGCACAGTAAGTTATCATTAGTCATCTAGTTTATACATAGTATCCATAATGTGTTTATATCAATCCCAGTCTCCCAGTCCATCCCCTCATCCCTCTTCCCTCCTTGGTATCCATATGTTTGTGCTCTATGTCTGTGTCTCTATTTCTGCTTTGCAAATAAGATTATCTATATCACACTAAATGATAATTTGGGTAAGATGACTTTGGGGGATAGTTATGGGAGGCTGGTTACATAGTTAATGGTAGAGCTTGAACTAAAACATTTTTATTTTAGTGTTCTTTCCCCCACCTACACATAATGATTGCCTTTGTTAAATGATGATTTTTAAATTAGTTTTTATTGGAGTGCAGTTGCTTTACAATGTTATGTTAGTTTCAGCTATATAGCAAAGTGAACCAGTTATACATACACGTATATCCATGCCCCATGGGGAGCCTGGTGGGCTACAGTCCATGGGGTCACAAAGGGTAGAACACGACTGAAGCAACAGCAGACACTCTGTGTTGGATTTCCTTCCCATTTAGGTCACCACAGGGCATTGAGTAGAGGTCCCTGTGCTGCACAGTAAGTTATCATTAGTCATCTATTTTATACATATCAATCCCAGTCTCCCAGTCCATCCCCTCATCCCTCTTCCCCGCTTGGTATCCATATGTTTGTGCTCTGTATCTGTGTCTCTATTTCTGCTTTGCAAATAAGATTATCTATATCACACTAAATGATAATTTGGGTAAGATGACTTTGGGGGACAGTTATGGGATGGCTGGCATATGTTTCTGCAATTTCCGCTGATTCTTGTACAGTTTTCCTATCTTGGAAGCTAAGTGACAGTTTAGCACTATTAATATAACTCAATATCTAGTTGTGGCCTGATGAGGGCACTCTTATTCAATGCATGGTTCAAAACCTGATGTTCAATCTCGCTTGTAACTTCACATATAGCTTAAATAAATGAATGTGAGTATATTTATCTTGGACCAAATAAAGTGTTTCAGTTCAGTTTCACCTTTTTTTCCACCTATGCAAAGAACTGGAATCTGCTCTTTCCCCCTTCCTTTTCCCCGCTTCCTCTTACCCTCTACGTATACTACAGTGTAGATTGAAAATAATAAAGAAACTTCCAAAGATTGGGTTGATTTAACTCTGATTCCAGAGCGAGAGTGTGGAGGGGGAAATGGGGCTGGATCTGTCTGTCCATCTTTGAGATGATGGGCAGCAACTGGTGAAACTTTTTAAAGGAGCCCTTTGACCTGCAATGCAGGAGGCCTGGGTTTGATCCCTGGATCAGAAAGATCCCTGGAGGAGGGAATGGCAACCCAGTTCAGTATTCTTGCCTGGAGAATCCCAAGGACAAAGGAGCCTGGAGGGCTACAGTCCATGGGGTTGCAAGAATTGGGCGCAACTGAGCGACTAACACATTCCCTTTCACTTGACCCTCTTTTTTAACTCTGTCTTAGCAGTGCAGATATCACATAAACAGAGTTCGCTACATATGTGCAGACCTTCGGTGTTCAGATTAGCTTGCCTGAACTTTTGGCTAGTGCCAGAAGTCATAAAGTTTACATTTGTGTATGTTGATTTATCGATGGAAAAATTAACCAGAGCTTCTGTTAACCAGAGCAATTCTTACATTTCTAACCCTCAGAAACTATGAGATAATAAATACTTGCTCTTTTTTTTTTTTTTTTTAAAGTTAGGTATTTATTTGCCTGTGCTGGTCCTTTGTTCTGATTCAGCACACAAGATCTTTGATCTTCATTGTTGGCATGCAGATTGTTATTAATTACGTCATGTGGGATCTAGTTCCCTGACCAGGAATGGAACCTAGACTGCCTGCTTTGGGAGTGCAGAGTCTTAGCTACCGTACCACCAGAGAAGTCCCTAAAAAAGTTATGTTTTAAAAAAGTACTGAAAAATGAAGAAGAAAGAAAAGACAATCCACAATCTTGTGAATAATAGTAGTATCTATCCCAACAGTGCAAAAAGGAAAAATTAAAACTCTTCTCCCATCCCTTATCTCTACTTTCCTTCCCAGTTTTATTTAGATGTCATTGACATATAACATATTAATCCAAGGCATGCAAAAAACTGATTTGAAATCATTATTCATTATTGTGAAATGACTGCCACAATAAGTTTGGTTAGTATGGGTCACCGCCAATTTCCAGTTCTTCATTGCAAGGTGATCAAATTATTCTTCTACAAACTTCATGTATATCAAGTTTCATCTTAAAATCCTGTTAAGGTGTTTATAAAAATCATATTAGACTCTTGAAAAGCTTAATATGTCTTGAAGATGCCTTCCTACCAGAACCTACACCTCTAACTTATTCTTTTTAGTGGATTTTTCATTATTTGAATGCATCATATTACTTTAAATCAATCCCCACATTTGGATATTCAGGATATTTACACTTTTATTCCATTATAAAAATGTCATGATGAACATTTTTATGCTTTTGTGGGTACCCTCAGGTAAATTCCTAGTGGTGGAATTCTGACATCAGAGGGTGTGTGTATTTAAAGTTGATATTATCCACTTTTTTCTCAACCTTTGCCCACAATTTACACTAAGTATGAGAATGCCAATTCCCCAGAAACCTGTGCGTATCTTTGATAGGACGCATCTTTTGTGTTTTTTTGCCATTTCTTTTTCTTTTTTGAGAATTGCTAGTGCCTAATAGAGTGCTTGTCTTATAACATGTAACATAATAATAGCAATATCTAGCGTTTTTGAGCTTTCTTGTATTTAATGCCTGCGTACTAAATCGCTTCAGTCGTGTCCAGCTCTTTTGACTGTGTGGATTGTAGCCCACCAGGCTCCTCTTTCCATGGAATTTTCCAGGCAAGAATACTGGAGTGAGTTGCCATGCCCTCCTCCAGGGGATTTGCTTGACCCAGGGATCGAATTTCATTGGCAAGTGGTTCTTTACCTCTAGCGCCACTGGGAAGCCCTTTCTTGTACTTTATGTATATTTGAATACTTACAAAGACCTATGAAGTAGATACTGTTATCATCTGCCTATGGCTGGTGGGAAAACTGAGTCAGAGAAAGGTTAAATAAACTGCTCTTGGTTACACAGCTAGAAAGGGTGGAGCCAGGATGCAAATGATACTGAAACTAAAAAAAAATCAATAGCTATGGAATGAGTGATTGAATGACCTGTTTGTTTTTCTTTTGCTCGTTTTTCTACTGAGTTGTTTTTCTATTCTATTGGTAGGAGTTCTTTATATATCATGAAGATTAACTTCTTTCCTATTCTACATGTTAGAAATAGTATATTACTTCTCTTTAACTTATTTATTTGTCACATTTCTTGCTCCCATTAGAAAATCCCAAAGCAGTAGTTAAAAATATGACCCAAGATATTGTTGCTAAAATTTGTACTGGCTATTTCAAAATAGTAGTGACAATCATTTAGGTGTAACAGAGGAACTGTGATGTGGGTAATATAAAGTCTCAGTAAATTAATCTAAATATGAAAAATAACCTCAAGGGAATTAGTTGCTTTGTTCACACTGAGGTCTTTTAAAATTACAATTCCCCTTTAGGCATCTTTATAATTGAAAAAGAAGGAGTTGGGGGTTTTCATATGCATTAGATTGACATTTGGGGAAATGAATTTTTACTTCATTTTCAACAAATGAATCCCAATCAGTTAAGTGGCTCTGGGCTAAGGGAACTATAGTGGCTTCCTTTTCTGTTTTGTTTCCTCTCTTTGAAATGCTCCTTTGGCCCAATGAAACTCTCCCATTCCGCTGGCTGATTCACATGTCACTTCCCTTGAGGCCTTGAAACCTCCTCTGATCCCCTAAGCATTTTACACAGAGGCTTTGGCAAACATTTCTTGCTGTGAGAACCCCAGATTTGCCTAGGTGTTCACTTTTCCTCCTGCATCCTGAGGGATAGACTCATACTGTAGGTTAGATGTCGCATCAGAACTGGCCAAAAGCTAAACTGGTCTTCTCAAACTTTAGCATGACCACCTTAACCTGGGAGCTTGGTGAAACACTGATTGCTGAGCTCCACCCCCAGAATATCTGATTCAGTAGGTGAGAGGTGGGGTGTTTCTAACAAGTTTTGAGGTGATGCTGATGGTTCAAAGACCATGCTTTGAGAATCACTGATCTGAGCCAGTTATGATGGTCCAGCTTTGCCCGTGATTGACTGAGTTACATTATTTTTCATCTTCTTTGTTTTGTCCTGCAGACTATCACACCTGGAAAGTGACATGAAAATAACTTCCTAGGAGAGCTCTCAGTATGTACCATGTAAAACGTGGTTTCCATTTTATACAGTTCCTGCTTTTGTTTCTGAAGATTGTGCACATAACACAGAGCCAAGTATTTATTTTTATTTTATTTTATTTATTTATATTTTTCAGCTGTCCTGGTCCTCATTGTTGCAGTGAGTGGGGGCTGCTCTCTAGTTGTGCTGCCCGGGCCTCTCATCGCGGTGGCTTCTCTTGTTGGGGGTGCAGGCTCTAGGGCAGGCGGGCTTCAGTAGTTGCAGCACGGGTACTCAGTAGTTGTGGTGCAGGGGCTTGGTTGCTCCAAGGTACATGAAATCTTCCTAGACCAGGTATCAAACAGTGTCCTCAATATTATAAGGCAGATTCCTAACCACCAGACCACCAGGGAAGCCCTGGACCACCAGGGAAGCCCCAGAGTCGAGTATTTACATACACAGGATTCATAAAGATGTATTTGTGGCTCTGTATTTCAGGTTAACTTGGTTTGTGAGAAAATCTGGTACATGGACTTGGATGTTAGAGCAGCCTGTGTTTGAACTATACTTTTTCTGCACTTATATGAACTTGGGCAAATGACTTAATTTTTGACCTTTGATTTTCTCATCTGTAACCAAATAAGAAAATTTAAAATTCAAAATAAACCACGATGAAGTCTTTGTTGTCCCCAGTGACCCTCTACACTTTGGTACATACAGTTAATAATGTTTAGAAATATTCTGGTGACTATTTCTTGGATTATTACTAGCTGTTAGTGCTGGTGGCAAAGAACTCGCCTGCTGATGCAGGAGATGCCAGAGATACAGGCTCTTCTACCTGTCCTGGTCCTAGGACCTGGTGCAGGGCTCTGATTCCAGCTCTCCATCTCAGCCCCAGTTCGGACTCCCTGCCACCCCTTACCTCCCATCTCTGTTAACAACCTGATACATGTTATTTTATGAAACACTACCAAGCTCCTTCAGATTCCCCACCTTGATAAATAGCAACTCCATTCCTCATATTGTTCAGACCAAACACTTAGAGCCATTCTCAGCATCTTTGTCTCTCTTACTCCTCATATGCAATGCACCAGCAAATCCTTCTGATTATATCCAGAATCCAGCTGCTTCTCACCATTTCCATCACTACTACCTCCCCCACCACCAAACATGTCACCTAATACACCAACATGATTTCATTATATGATTGCAAAAACTTTTTTCAGCAAACCATTTGCCTGGATCTAACATCTAACTCTGAAAGTGGCAAAGTCATTGCTGTCTGATTATAAGAAATCCAGGGCTTCCCTAATGGCTTAGTGGTAAAGAATCTGCCTGCCAATGCAGGAAACACAGGTTCAATCCCTGGTCTGGGAAGATCCCACATGCCTCAGAGCCACTAAGCCCGTGTGCCATAACTGCTGAAGCCTGCACTCTGGAGCCTGTGCTCCACAACAAGGGAAGCCTCTGCAATGAGAAGACCGTTCACTGCAACGAAGAGTAACCCCCATTCGATGCATCTAGAGAAAGCCCAAGCAGCAACGAGGACCCAGCACAGCCAAAGATAAATAGATAAAATTATTTTTTTAAAAGAAAGAAATTCAGTGTACTGTGGTATAATGGATTTCAATAACTAAAGACAGACTAGTTCATGAGAGTGTACATGATGCTCCTGTACTATCTAGGGACTCCCAGGCCTAGGTGGGCAGGACAGCACCTGCTCAAGAGAGACCTGAGTGTGTGCATGGGGTTTGTGATGGTGGCAGGTGAGGGAAGTGAATCAGCCCACTGAGGAAGGTCTGACCCAAGTCTGTCCATGAATAGCAGTTCAGAAACAAAAACTGAGCTAAAACAGAAACTCTGGTTAACTTTTCCATCAATAAATCAACAAACACAAATGTAAACTTTATGATCTTTGGCACTAGCCAAAAGTTCAGGCAAGCTAATCTGAACACCGAAGGTCTGCACATACATAGGGAACTCTGTTTATGTGATATCTGCACTGCTAAGATGAAGTTAAAGAAAGAAGGTCAAGTGAAGGGGAATGTGTTAGTCGCTCAGTTGTGTCCAATACTGTGACCCCATGGACTGTAGTGGACTGTAGCCCTCCAGGCTCCTCTGTCCTTGGGATTCTCCAGGCAAGAATACTGGACTGGTTTGCCATTCCCTCCTCCAGGGATCTTCCTGATCCAGGGATCAACCTGGGCCTCCTGCATTGCAGGTCAAAGGGCTCCTTAAAACAGTTTCACCATTTGCTGACCATCATCTCAGAGATGGACAGATCCAGCCCCATTTCCTCTCCACACTCTTGCTCTGGAATCAGAGTTAAATCAACCCAATCTTTGGAAGGTTCTTTATTATTTTCAATCTACACTGTAGTATATTGAAAGGAAGGGGGAAAGAGCAGATTCCAGTTCTTTGCATAGGTGGAAAAAAAGGTGAAACTGAACTGAAACACTTTATTTGGTCCAAGATAAATATACTCACATTCATTTATTTAAGCTATATGTGAAGTTCCAAGCGAGATTGAACATCAGGTTTTGAACCGTGCATTGAATAAGAGTGTCCTCATCAGGCCACAACTAGATATTGAGTTATATTAATAGTGCTAAATTGTCACTTAGCTTCCAAGATAGGAAAACCATACAAGAATAGCGGAAATTGCAGAAGCATATGCCAGCCATCCCATAACTATCCCCCAAAGTCATCTTACCCAAATTATCATTTAGTGTGATATAGATAATCTTATTTGCAAAGCAGAAATAGAGACACAGACATAGAGCACAAACATATGGATACCAAGGAGGGAAGAGGGATGAGGGGATGGACTGGGAGACTGGGATTGATATAAACACATTATGGATACTATGTATAAACTAGACGACTAATGATAACTTACTGTGCAGCACAGGGACCTCTACTCAATGCCCTGTGGTGACCTAAATGGGAAGGAAATCCAACACAGAGTGTCTGCTGTTGCTTCAGTCGTGTTCTACCCTTTGTGACCCCATGGACTGTAGCCCACCAGGCTCCACTGTCCATGGGGCGTGGATATATGTATATGTATAACTGATTCACTTTGCTATATAGCTGAAACTAACACAACATTGTAAAGCAACTGCACTCCAATAAAAACTAATTTAAAAAATCATCATTAACAAAGGCAATCATTATGTGTAGGTGGGGAAAAGAACACTAAAGTAAAAATGTTTTAGTTCAAGCTCTACTATTAATTATGTAACCTTGAGAAGATCAATGAAACTCTGTTAATCTCCATTTACTCATCTCTAAGATAGATATACTTCTTACTAAGTCTGCACCAATAGGCTCAAATAAGACACATCTCAAAGTGCTTTGTAAAACACAAAGCAACTGCAAATGTCAAGAGTTATCAGTATTACCTCTACTGAAATGATATAGCCTGAGGAATCACTGCATTTTGAGAAGCTCAAGAAGGTAAAACTTGACTAAAAAGACCTTTGTTATTTCTCTGAGATAGTTATCTACTGTTTAAAAGTGAATATAGCCTTTAATTACAAAAAAAAAAAGCACCAGCTTTGCACAAGATCTTTAAAGAGGTGTGCTTCAGACTAAGATCTTAGATGATCTACTTTTTAGCTCCTTTTCAAGGATTTGAATCATTTAAACTAGAGGTCGACATCAACAAAGATTCATAAGTACCAGAGCGAGGGCACTGTGTAGGAACTCAAGAGAGTCCAGTTGAAGGCACCAAATCTGTATTTCAATCTCAGATGCTAGGAGGCAGCTCAAGAAGTCATCCAATGTACCCAGTAAATTTTTCCTATAGCTCCTGCATCAGAGAAAGATCTCAAAACAAAAATCTGCTAAGTACAGTTACCTATAGACGTGTGGTTGTAGGTAGGACCATCACATCTGTACTGTGCTGCAAGTTTTAAATAAACACATGTTGTTTTGTCATGGAAAGAATCAAACAAAAAAATGATTTGTAAAAGTAAACTTTAATTTTTAAAGACTGAAGCCAGTAATCATGACTTTTTCATTATATGAAAAGATGTCCAATACTTTGGCCACCTGATTTGAAGAGCTGACTCATTTGAAAAGACCCTGATGCTGGGAAAGATTGAGGGCAGGAGGAGAAGGGGACAACAGAGGTTGAGATGGTTGGATGGCATCCTCGGCTTGATGGACATTGGTTTGGGTAGACTCTGGGAGTTGGTGATGGACAGGGAGGCCTGGTGTGCTGTGGTTCATGGGGTTGCAAAGAGTCGGACATGACTGAGCGACTGAACTGTGCTGAACTAAACTGAATAATCATGGTCCTTTTGGATGGAGAAGCCTGGTGGGCTACAGTCCATGGAGTCGCAAAGAGCTGGATATGACTGAGCGACTCAGAACAAACAGCATCAGAGTTTTGAAGACTGTTCATCCGACATAGTTTTAAGTGAAACATCTAAATTTTTCATTAAAACAGAAGTACTTTCAAATGATACAGTGTTGGCATGCTATGAATAGTGTACACAGTTGAATGTAAATATCACAACAAGGGATTTTCCTGGTGTTAAGACTCTGTGCTTCCAGTGTAAGGGGAGGGGTTTGTCCCCTGGTTGAAGAACAAAGATCCAACATGCTGTGGCACATCGCCAAAAAACAAGTTAATGAAAAAAAGTTGAATATATTTTGAACTTTGATGCCCATTATCACACATTAATAAACAACTTCTCTTTCAAAGTTGAAAATGCCACGTCATTCATCTTTCTACTTTAACTCTGACTGAACCAAGTTTCAGTACAAGAAACAAAGAATTGGACATAACTTAGCGACTGAACAACAGTCCCTGGCACTCAGCTCCCCTAAAATCATCAGTTGACAGCAGTCACACTGTATGACAACCCATGGGGCAGGAGCCACAGCCACTGAAACAGATACCGTAATATAGATGGTACAGAGCTGTCTGGTAGCTTCCCTGGGGGCTCAGGTGGTAAAGAATCCACTTTAATACAGGAGACTCGGGTTCAATCCCTGGGTCAGGAAGATCGCCTGGAGAAGGGAATGGCTACCCACTCCAGTATTCTTGCCTGGAGAATCCCATGGTCAGAGGAGCCTGGCGGGCTATTGTCCATAAGATTAAAAAAGTTGGACATGACTGAAGTGATTTAGCACATTCACCTAAAATCTAATTTGTCTTTAGGACAAGGGTTATTCCATCTATTTTTGTGAAAACAGACTTCACAAGCCATTAGAACTTTTCAAATGCAGATTTTCACTGCACTTATGACTACTTCAAGGTCCAAGATCTGCTCCAGTGGTATTATGGAAACGTTTTAGAGTCCTGTATAGGTCAGGTAATTACAAATTGTATCTCTTTCTTATTTTGATGTTTTTAATATGCTTCAAAAAGCCTTGAAAGGTCAGGAAAAATGCTTCACCAGAAAAAACCTATATAGGAATTTTATTTTCTCTTTATTGGATCTATGCAATTTATTTTTTATCTTTTTTCAGTTGAAGGATAATTGCTTTACATAATTTTGTTGGTTTTTCTGCCAAACATCAACATGAATTTTATTTTTTATCTTTTAAAGCCTAAGTTACTCAAGGGCTGACCCTCCAAAAAAAAACCAAAATTCTGTCTTGAAATAGACGATTCCAAAATTGGCCTTTGCTCTGTTTTTTTCTAAGGACAGATTGTAAGTACAGTTTCTAACCAATTTACATATCATTAGACGCGCACATATTAAACAGTGTGGATTCTGTGACCATCACTCAAACTTATTTACTAATTATTTTTCTAAATAGCAAGATAAATCTGCACTCAGTCTTCTCCCCTTGGGCAGTCCCATAAGACATCATTTTGCTATTAGTCTGGAAATGTTCCATAAACAGAACAGTGTGGTGGCAGTCTGCAGCGTGGCCTCAAGGGGAACATCAGATGTTGGTTCAAATGTGACTTTTATGCTCTTGATCCCACATCTGAAAGTAAAGATGCAATGTGTTTCTGCAAAGGTGGTGCTGAACAGGGGCATTCTATCTCTATCAGCATCTCAGCCTCTGGAGAAGTGCAGTCTGAAAGCCATCAGTGGACTCCTGGGCATTGTCTTTCATCTGGATCTTTTGGGGGTTCTTGAAATATGGCGGCCAATTTAAACCAGTGAATGCTAATCCTGCAGCAGTCAGCCACATGAACACTTCTCATCTGGGGATTTAAAAACACTTTGCCAAACATAAGTCATTAATCTTCACAGTTGCCCTTTGGAGTCATAAACATCTATCACTACCCATCTTTACCACTAGGAAGTCTGGGATTTCAAAGGCACAGGGAAGGGCTATGCCCAGGGTCCCAGGTGGGTCTCTGTGATCTGACCATCAAGCTCTGGAATTAATCTTCGGAGCATGGCACAGTGGCCCGTGGGGAGATGTGACTGATGTGGGAATGGGTCACAGTGGGGTCTTTGGAAGGGTTGGTTCTGTCTGGAGCCCACCCAAATGCTGTGTGTTGTTTGAAGAAATGTTAATGGGAGAAGACTGAGCTGTTATGTCTGGTTTTTTTCTTTCACTGATTATTTCTCTCCCTAGAGGTCTTTTTTTTTCTTATAATCATTCTCTTAATTTGATTTCTCACTTCTGAAGACATAGATTCACAGCCCTTCAGAACACAGAGAAACCTCAGAAGTTGAGCACTTTTAATCTTTCTATAAAATTTAGATACTCTGGGCAGGGGTATAAAGTTATTGACAGAGAAAACCCAAGCACTGAACTCTGTTTTGTTGCTTTATCGTTTCTTGAAAATTTTCTGGCCCATGGCAGTTGCTTCTTAAATGTTTTCTGAATGAATATATGAATGGGTAAAGCCGTATTGTGAATAAGGCTTGGAAGAAAAGGGATCATGGCAGTCGTAATCATTCAGATATTACTCAGGTAAGGCTCAGAGATTTACTAGATTGTCTTTTCTGGATGTTACAGTGCTGCCTGGGAACCTTTAATCTATTTAAGGCCCTAACATTATAGAACAAAATACCAAGGACACACAGAGACTTTAAGTGACATGCCTGAAGCTGTATAATTCTAAAAAGCTTTGAGAAACCAGTGCATTCTTTCCTGTTTTGTAGAACCTAAAAGTAATTGGTGTAATTTCTCCAGTTACACTGTGTGTGTGTGTGTGTGTGTGTGTGTGTTTGTGTGTGGCACATACTCAGTCATCTCCGACTCTCTATGACCCCATGGACTGTGGCAAGAATATTGGAGTGGGTTGCCATTTCCAGTGACTTAAAGTCCTAGTCTGTCACTTATTATTGACCAAAGTCACTTAATTCTAATAAGCTGTTATTTCTTCATCTGTAAAATGCTAATAATGGTATTAATCTTACAGAGTCACAGTGAGGATTAATAAGATAGTGAACATGAGAGTGTTTAGTAGATGGTGGAGTATTAGATAGTAATAAGTAAATATTTTATAATCCTATTTGAATATAATGTTTTTATTGGAGTTTTTTCCCCAAATTACTAAATTACATATAGTAATTTATTCTCAGATGGTAAAGAATTTGCCTGCAATGCGGGAGACCAGTGTTCGATCCCTGGGTCAAGAAGATACCCTGGAGCAGGGAAAAGCTACCCGCTCCAGTATTCTTGCCCATGGACAGAGGAGCCTGGCAGACTACAGCCCATGGGATCAAAAAGAGTTGGACATGACTGAGCAACTAGCACATACACACGCAATGTGTTCACCGTGACTCACTAGGCATCCAGACAAGTTTGGTAGTTATCAAGCAGAAGAAGATAGAGATTAGAACTATGTCTGGGTACTGTCAACCATTCCAAACACAGAACAGTTTTAGGTACTGTATCACAGTGTTGAAATGAAAATATTAGAAAGCACGTTGCCGAAGGCTTCCTGCGTGTGAGGAGACAGGAGAGTGAGCCCAGCAAGGGAGACAGAATGTGTGGGAGTGTCATGACATATGTCATGATCTGTTCAGTTCAGTCACTCGCTCAGTCGTGTCTGACTCTTTGTGACCCCATGGACGGCAGCCTGCCAGGCTTCCCTGTGCATCACCAGCTCCCAAGCTTGCTCAAACTCATGTCCATTGAGTCGGTGATGCCATCCAACCATCTCATCCTCTGTTGTCCCCTTCTTCTCCTGTCTTCAATCTTTCCCAGCATCAGGGTCTTTTCCAGTGAATCAGTTGTTCTCATCAGGCGTATGTCGTGATACATAGTTAGAAACCTTGAAGGCAAAAATTTCGACCTTAAAGTTGGACCAAAAAAAAAAAAGCTTTATCTTTATGTAGATATGTAAAGACTTGTCCACCCCTCTACTCACCACCAGCCCCATCCATACGTCCTGTATCTAAAGCTGTCAATTGATTGTCTACTCAGTGTGTATTTTATACCACCTCTTCCCATGTAGCAAATTTCACTTCTCTCTTTTTTTTTCCTTTTGAATTTTCTTCTTTTTAATTATTTTTATTTTTTAGTTTGTTTTGCTTTACAATACTGTATTCATTTTGCTATACATTGACATGAATCAGCCACGAGTGTACATGAACTCCCAATCCTGACTCCTCCCTCCCCCCTCCCGCCCCACACCATCTCTCTGGATTATCCCTGTGCATCAGTCCCAAGCATCCTGCATCGTGCATCGAACCTAGACCGGCGATTCGTTTCACTTATGATATCGTACATGTTACACTGTCACTCTCCCAAATCATCCCACCCTACCCCTCTCCCACAGAGTCCAAAAGGCTGTTCTATACATCTGTGTCTCTTTTGCTGTCTCGCATACAGGTTGATCATTACCATCTTTCTAATTCCACATATGCTGCTGCTGCTAAGTCTCTTCAGTTGTGTCTGACTCTGTGCGACCCCATAGACGGCAGCCCACCAGGCTCCCCAGTCCCTGGGATTCCCCAGGCAAGAACACTGGAGTGGGTTGCCATTTCCTTCTCCAATGCATGAAAGTAAAAAGTGAAAGTGAAGTCGCTCAGTCGTGTCCGACTCTTAGCGACCCCATGGACTGGAGCCCACCAGGCTCCTCCATCCATGGGATTTTCCAGGCAAGAGTGCTGGAGTGGGGTGCCATTGCCTTCTCCAATTCCATATGTATGTGTTTAAAAAAGTAATTAATTAATGAGGCTATGCAGGGTCTTAGTTGCAGCATGCGGGATCTTTATTTGTGGCATGTGGGATCTAGTTCCCAGACTAGGGTTTGAACCTGTGCCCCCTGCACTGAGTGTGTGGCATCTTAGCTGCTGGACCACCAGGGAAGCCCCAAAGCACAGCTCTCTTGAGTGAAGTTAAAAATGTCAGGTTTTTTCATTTTCTTAATGTGTTTGCAGCTAATGATGTCAATATGACCCGATGCTGGTCAGTGAGCTGCCAGAGACGTCTGCGGGGATGCAGTTGGGAAAGACATCTTCCTGTTGGAGAGATTTGTCTGAGGAGGTCATTTTCCCCCCTCTTCTGGGGTTATATTCTGTGAGGTGAGGACATGATATTTGGAGTTGTTGTAGCAATCTTAATACCATGAGACAACCCACCAGAGGATGAAAATCCAATGTGTTAAGGCTCTCAGAGCAAAAGGATGGAGGGAGCCTGGGACCTCGAAGACATCACTGAGCTGCTGGACCAATTCTTGAACAGTGTGTCTTCAGACTTATTACTTGAAAGGATTATGTGTATGTCTTTATTGTTTAAATCACTCTAAGTTGAGCATTCTGTTAACTGCAGTCATAAATATACAGATGTACTCTTAATTGACCTTTTCTTTGTCTCGGGAAGAATTTAAGGTAGCCCCCTCCCCGGCTCCTGTACAGTGTGATTAAAGAAATTGAAATAGGTAAAGAATGATGCAATATAAAAACATAAAGGGAAGGAAGGAAAGATGGGATGAGGTCTGATGTTAACACACAAAACGTGTACCATGACATCCAATATACTTTCTAGAAGAGTGCTAATGTTTTATTTTGTGGTCAGAGAAATACCATCAGAGCACAATATTCAGTAGTTTCTCTTAAAAGTTTGTTGAGTAAGTAAATGATAGTACCAGCCCCCAGGGGAGGAGCTCACACCTCTCTTCCCTGTACTGAGTGAGATGATTTTAGCATGGAAAGGAAGAGAAGTCAATGACCAGGCATTAAGACTGAGGCATGAGGGGACTTCCCTGGTAGTCCAGTGGCTGAGACTTTGCGCTCCCAAGGCAGGGGCCTGGGGTTTGGTCCCTGATCTGCCTTCCCAGGTGGCGCTAGTGGTAAAGAACCCACTTACCAATGCAGGAGACATAAGAGACATGGGTTTGATCCCTGGGTCGGAAAGATCCCCTGGAGGAGGGCATGGCAACCCACTCCAGTACTCTTGCCTGGAGAATCCCATGGGCAGAGAAGCCTGGCGGGCTGCAGTCCATAGGGTCCCACAGAGTTGGACACGACTGAAGAGACTTAGCATGCATGCAGGGAACTAGATCCTGCATGCTGCAAATAAGAGTTCATATGCAGCAACTGGAGATCCCGCCACATGCCTTAAGGGAGGTTGAAAATCCCACCTGTGGCGACTAAGACCTGGCACAGCCAAATGAATAAAGACCGAGGCATGAAGGTGGTTTTCTGATCCTTTGGCCACTCTGCCAGAAAGAAGGAAGGAGCTCTTCCTCAGAGTTGTGGAAGCTGAGGATTAGACACACATCCTTGGATCCTGATTCTGTTGAAAAATTACAGAATTTTGAAAGTGTTATCATTACATACTTTGTCATGGTAACAACTGGAAATAAATTCCAAGTTAAAAGGGTAGGGGAACAGTATAGTAAATTGTAGTTTATCCATTTAGTGGATAATTTTTATTTACCTGGTGGCTCAGATGTAAAGAATCCACCCTTGGGTTTGATCCTGGGTTAGGAAGATCCCCTGGAGGAGGGCATGGCAACCTATTCCAGTATTTTTGTCTGGAGAATCCCCAAGGACAGAGGAACCTGGCAGGCTATAGTCCATGGCATTGCAAAGAGTTGAACACAACTGGAGAAACTAAGCATGCACCCATATGTAAAAATTCAAACAACAGCAATAAAGTATTCCTGCCTAAGGTGATACAGCTGTCTGTTAGTCCATTGGAAGCATACTCTCTCCCCAGAAAAGGGAGACCTAGCCTCCTTTCAGTTCATGCATCTGCTTCTGGGGGATGTTTTGTGTCTCTCCCCCTTCCCTGGGTCAGGAAGATTCCCTGGAGAAGGGAATGGCAACCCACTCCAGTGTTCTTGCCTGGAGAATTCTATGGGTAGAGGAGGCTGGTGAGCTATAGTCCATGGGGTTGCAAAAAGTTGGACACGACTGAACGACTAACACTTTCACTTTTTCACCCCTACCTTATTGGACCAAACTCACAGAACTGTGTTAATCATCATTCTTGGTCAGTACACACTTTCGTCTTTGTTTCTAAGTGATGTTCAGACTCTCTCTCCCCCTTCTCCCACCTGGCATGCAGGGTCTTAGTTCCCTGACCGGGGATTGAACCCACACCAGCTGAATTGGGAGCGAGGAGTCTTAACCACTGGACCACCAGGAAAGTCCCTCAAACCTTCTTTAATTCTGTCAGAATCCCAATTTGATATCCTGTAACCTTCATGATCCTATAAAACTACATTATAAAGTTTGTTACATCCACCATACCTTGTATAAAATAAGGAAAAGGTTGATGGAAAATTGTGTCATTAAAAAAGTAAGGAAAAATATATGTACAGCTACTATAATCCTCATTTGCGTACCTGAGTATAATGTTAGAGTTGGCAAACTCTAACATTATAACATTATAACTTCCTTTTTTTTCCCTACCCATTCCATATTCCCTTTGCTTTCAGCAAACACCTCAGTGGTTGTGATTTTTTTACTGGTGATTGACCCAAACATCCATCCCTGTTGAGTGTGAGCCTTTGGTTGACCTGAGTATACTGGGAGGCTAAGTTTTCTATTAATTTTTATCAACAGAGAGGGAAGCACTGGAAGCCACCAGCTCCTGGGTTCCAGATTTCATCCTCTGCAGCCCCTATGTTGTAGCCAGCATCACCCGTTTCTCATCCCAGAACACGGTAGGTCTGTGTCTTCAGCCTCTCCTTGTCACTAGATTTTCTTTTTTCTGGGTTACAGATATGCTTATGTTATTTTTTTATTTTGACTGCGCAGCCTCTTCGTTACCGTGTGCAGACTTTCTGTGGCTGTGGTATGCAGGTTTCTCTTTTGCAGCATGCGAGCACAGTTACCCTGAGGCATGTGGGCTATTAGTTCCCCTACGAGGGCCTGAACCCATGTCCTCCTACACTGGAAGGTGGATTCTTAACCACTGGGCTGCCAGGGAAGTCACACTTACTCTATTTTTGAGTGTAGCTATACCTTTGGCTCACTTGCCAATGTGGGAGACATGAGATGCGAGTTCTCTCTCTGGGTTGGGAAGCTCCCCTGGAGAAGGGCATGGCAACTCACTTCAATATCATTTCCTGGAGAATTCCATGGACTGAGGAGCCTGGTGGGCTACAGTCCATGGGGTCACACAGAGTGGGACGTGACTGAGTGACTTGACACACATACTTTTGAAAGATTAAACTTTTCCCTGGTGGCTCAGGGGTTAAGAATCTGCCAGCAGTGCCAGAGATACAGGAGACTCTGGTTCAATTTCTGTGTCAGAAACATCCCCTGGAGAAGAAAATGGCTATGCACTCTAATATTCTTTTTTTTCAAACATTCAAATTTGTTAATGTAAATCTCAATTTTAAGTTGTGTACATGTTGGGTCAGTAAAAATTCTCAGGGAAGCCCTGCATCTTCCAAAGGACAAGGGTTTTAGGGATGTGTATTCATTTGGTTCCCATGCTGAAAGATATCTCTGCTAAGTTCCTTAGGTATTTCTTTTTTTAAAACTTTTTATTTTATTTTTAAATTAATTAATTATTTTAATTGGAGACGAATTACTTTACAATATGTAGTGGTTTTTGCCATACCTTGACACGCATCAGCCATGGGTGCACATGTGGGTTCCGCCATCCTGAACCCCTCTCCCTCTTCCTTCCCCATCCCATCCCTTAGGGTTGTCCGAGTGTACCGGCTTTAAATTCCCTGTTTCATGCATTGAACATGGACTGGTGATCTATTTCACATATGGTAATATACATGTTTCACTGCCATTCTCTCAAATCATCCCACCCTCACCTTCTCCCACAGAGTCCAAAGTCTGTTCTTCATATCTGTGTCTCTTTTTCATATAGGGTCATCGTTACCATCTTTCTAAATTCCATATATATGCATTAATACTACTGTATTGGTATTTTTCTTTCTGGCATACTTCACTCTGTATAATAGGCTCCAGTTTCATCCACCTCATTAGAACTGATTCAAATGCATTCTTTTTAATGGCTGAGTAATACTCCATTGTGTATATGTACCACAGCTTTCTTATCCATTCGTCTGCTGAAGGACATCTAGGTTGCTTCCATGTCCTGGCTATTATGAACAGTGCTGCGATGAACACTGGGGTACACGTGTCTCTTTCAATTCTGGTTTCCTCGGTGTGTATGCCCAGCAGTGGGATTGCTGGGTCGTGTGGCAGTTCTATTTCCAGTTTTTAAAGAAATCTCCACACTGTTCTCCATCCACTCCAATATTCTTGCCTGAAAAATTCCATAGACAGAGGAGCCTGGTGGGCTATGGTCCATAGGATCACAAAGAGTTGGACATGACTGAAGCGGCTGAACACACACATTCGTGCTCTTGGAAAGGAGGTGAGAATGGGCTTGACTCTGCTCTACCACACTGATGGACGGTGGCACCCACCCTGACCCCCTTCGGGGCTGGCATACCCAGGCCATGAGGGCTGGGCATATGGGCTGCCAAAGGCTTACAGCTGTGTCCGTTACTGTGAGGGGACCTCCGCTGCAGCGATCTGCTTGCCCGAAGGTATACCTGTTCCTGGCTGGAGTAGGGGGTATAAAAGCCCACCTCCTTTGCCTCAGCCTGGAGCAACTATTGCAACTCCTGCTCTTCTTGGGATTGGCTGAGGTCTTAGTGGCAACTGCATGGCAGTCGGCCCCTCCCTCTGCCTAGGCCTGCCCTCTTCACCTCCGTACAGGTGACATCTCTCCCAAGGACACACCCCAATTAGCCCCCTGTACTCAGCTCTACACCTCGGACACTATTTGGGAACTCTGAGACAGACCGGAAGTTCACCAGAGAAAATAAATATTCAGTGGCCTGCTAAATACATCTGTGCTTTGACTAGTATGGTGGATATATATTAAATGTTTTCCTGGCAAGCCTTCTCTTTTCTCTAACTGGTCTTCTTCCTTTTGGAAATTGTCATTCCCTGTGACCCCAGTCTCCTTGTTTATTACAAGATCTGTATGTAACTCTACTTTTTATAATTCCTCTTTCAGCTTCGTCTAGTACAAACTAGAAATTCTGCTTCTTGCAACCAAATGTTCTAAGCCAGTTCACTGGGATAAAGCACTATTTTTATAAACCAGCAGATGAATAGGCTTGGTTTACCATATTAACCTACAGCAGGTCAGCAAAGAGCAGTTTTTAAGACAGGATAGATGAATTAATATAAAATATTTGTATTTTTTCCTTAGCATGAAAATAGTGCATAATTGTTGTAGAAAACTTTGAAAGTAGAAGAGAGAAAAAAAATGCTCTTCGTTCCACTGCCTAGAAGTAGTTATTATTACTGTTTATTATTAAATTTCCTATATCCTTCTAGTCTTTTGTCTAAGGTTATATGTTTATGTATATCTATTTTCTTTGAGAACACTGGGATCGTACAATTGGTAAATTGCTTTAAAATAATTTTAATGTATTATAAACAAATTTCATGTCATTAAGTACTCTTCCACCATGTTCTTTTATTTAATTTATTTTTAAATCTATAGATGATTTACAGTGTTGTGTTAGTTTTAGGTATACAGCAAATGATTCAGTTACTTTTTCAGATTATATTCTATTATAGGTTATTATAAGATACTGAATATAAAATTCCCTGTGCAGTGCAGTAAAATCCTTGTTGCTTACCTATTTTATGAATTGGTGGTGGTGCTCAGTTTCTCAGTCATGTCCAACTCTTGCAACTCCATGGACTATATAGCCCAGAAGGATCCTCTGTCCATGGAATTTTCCAGGCAAGAATATTGGAGTGAAAAAAAAAAAGAATATTGGAGTATGTTGCCATTTTATGAATAGTGATTTGTATTTGTTAATTCCATACTCCTAATTCTCACCACCCGCCCCCCCTCCCACCATGTACTTTTAAATTGCTGTATACTACTATCCTGGTGTGCTGCTGTTCATTGAGTTGCAAGAAGTCGAACATGATTGAGTGACTGAACACCAACAATAACAACATCTCGACTGTATAGTTGTATCATAATTTATTGACTCAAACTTAAATTTAGGTTGTTTCCAAGTTATTGCTGTCATTAGTGATATGGTGAATGAGATCTTAAGATGAATTTTTGAACACAATTCCCCGAAATGTAATTGATGAATTAAAATATTGATAGATTTTAAGACCTTTAACATGAATTACTAAATTGATTTCTAAAACATTGTATTACTATACAGTTGCCAGCAGGATACGAGAGTACACTGCTCTAATATGGGGTTGTTTTCTTAAAAGAATTTTGATAATTTAATAGGCAAAATGATGCTTTCTTCCTTATCTCATATTTCTTTAATTACCAATAGATGAATGTATTTTCATATGTTTATCACCTCTGTATTTGCATAGATATATGTATGTAGACACAGCACATATACATATGGTATGTATGTATGTCTAGGTGTGTGAATTGCCTATTAAGTCCTTTGCTTACATTTTTTGTGATATGTTGACATTTTTATGTACAATGCAAATATCTTTTCCAGTTTGTCATTTGCCTTTTACTTTTGTTCATAGCGTCTTTTGATGTGTGCAGTCAATTTAATAATTGTTTCCTTGTGGTTTCTGTTTTGCATGGGAAGGCCTTCCTCAACCCTAGGGAATAGGGACTTTGATGGGAGGTGGGGGTCCTCTGTGGCGAGGGGGCAAAAGGGAGTAGACAGAAAGGTTGATTAAGCCTGCGGCTAACTCCACAATCCCGACAAAGGCTTTGGAATTGCGTCTTCTACCTCCTTAATTTTACAGATGAAGAAGCAGAGGTCCAGGGAGAATAAGAAATAAGATTGAAGTGGAAGATTACAAAGTCTCCTAATACCAGCATTATCCATAAAGGGATATATTACATTTTTATGAGAAATAATTAATTTAGTGTGGTTGAAAAGCAAAAAAAAAAACAATCCTTTTGTGTTCTTTCCTATATTCTGATGTTGGTCATAACATTGACATAAAGAATTTAAAATGCCCCTGAAAGCTGATTACATCTTCACATGTAGAATTGATGGTTCTAATTTCTTTTTATTGATTGTGTAGCATATTATAAAAGCTGTATGGATGTTATGGTGCTTACCCAAAGCAAACTCACCAGAGCAATCATCATCCATCTATAATTGTTAACAGTGTCTACAAATTAAACTGGAGTGACTTGAAACTGAAGAGGAAGAACAGGCTATATAGTATTCAATATACAGCACTTTGTCTTATTGGCACAAGGAGTAGAAACAAACAGCAAATAATGGAATATTCCAGAAGCATGCTTTGCATCTCTGAGGTGAAATATTAACTAATCTAGAAGGCTGCCAGATTTAAAAAATAAAAATATCCACTTAAATTTGAGTTTCAGATAAACAGTGAATAATTTTATAGTAAGTATGTCCCACATAATGCATAGGACATACTTAACTAAAGAATTATTCACTGTTTGTCTGAAATTCAAAGTTAATGAAGCATCTTGCATTTTATCTGGCAACCCTAGCACTCGAGACCTTTTGTTACACATAATGAAAAACTAAACCCATTGCGTGCGCTGTATGGGTTAGTTATCATTTCTCTTACACTAGTCAAATGAACAAGGTACTTTCAGGAAAAGTCCACCAAGAATCTCACAGTGATATGAAAATTAGCAGTAAGAAGCAGAGACATTGTATTAGATTCCAAGGGCTGCCATGACAAAATACCATAAGCTGGTGGTCCAAAATGGCAGAAGTTTATTGTCTCAGTTCCAGAAGCTGCAAGTCTGAAATCAAGGTGTCAGCTCTTTCTGAAATTATTCAGGGGATCCTTACTGGCCTCTTCCTAGCTTCTGGTGTATGTGTTAGTCACTCAGTTGTGTCTGACTCTCTGCAACCCCATGGACTGTAGCCTGCCAGGCTTCTCTGTTCATGGAATTCTCCAGGCAAGACTACTGGAGTGGGTAGTCATTTCCTTCTCCAGGGGATCTTCCCGACCCAGGGATTGAACCCGGGTCTCCTGCATTGCAGGCAGATGCTTTACTGTCTGAGCTACTAGGGTGGTTTGTCAATAATCCTTGGTGTTTCTGGATTTGCAGCTACATCACGTTTATTTTTAAGTAATTAAAAAGTTATTTTTCTATTTATTTTTGGCTGAGCTGGGTCTTCGCTATTGTGCTTTCTCTAATTGCAGCAAGTGGGGGCTACTCTTTGTTGTGGGACGTGGGCATCTCATTGTGGTGGCTTCTTTTGTTGCAGAGCAGGGGCTCTAGGGTTCACAGCCTTCAGTCATTGTGGCACACAAGCTTAGTTGCACCGAGGCATTGTGGAGTCTTCCCAAACCAGGGATCGAACCCATGTCCCCTGCATTAGCAGGCAGATTCTTTCTTTTAAAAATTTTATTTTATTCATTTTTGACTGAGCTGGGTCTTCACTACTGCATGTGGGCTTCTCTCTAGTTGCAGCAAGCAGGGGGCCACTCTCTAGTTGTGGTGTGAGGGCTTCTCATTGCAATAGCTTCTCTTGTTGTGGAGCACGGGCTCTAGGGTGCTTGGGTTTCAATATTTGTGGCATCTGGGCTCAACAGTTGTGGCTCCTGGGCTCTAGAGCACAGCCTCAGTATTTGTGTCTCAGGGGCTTAGTTTCTCTGAGGCAGTGGGATCTTCCCAGATCAGGGGTTGAACCCGTGTGCCCCTGCATTGGTAGGCAGATTCTGAACCACTGGACCACCAGGGAAGTCTGCAGCTACAGCACTTATCTCTGCCTCCATCGTCACATGGTGTTTCCCAGTGTGTCTCTGTTTTCACATGACATTCTCCTTTTATTAGGACACCAGTTATATTCGGTTCCTAAAGGAAATCATCCCTGAATATTCACTGGAAGGACTGGTGCTGAAGCTGAAGCTCCAATACTTGGGCCACCTGATGCAAAGAGCTGACTCATTGGAAAAGACCCTGATGCTGGGGAAGATTGAAGGCAGGAGGAGAAGGAGATGACAGAGGATGAGATGGTTGGATGGCATCACCGACTCAATGGACATGACTTTGAGCAAACTCCAGGAGACAGTGAAGGACAGGGAAGCCTGGCATGCTGCATTCCATGGGGTTGCAGAGTTGGACACGACTTAGCGACTGAACAACAACAACATATGGGGTTAGGACCCACTCTAAAGACCTCATCCTGATTTGATTACATCTGTAATGACCCTATTTCTGAATAGTCACATTCACAGGTCCTGGGGTGGGGTGGTGAGGACCTCAAGATAACTTCTTGGGGGGACACAACTCAACCTACAAGTATGATCACCTAATATCTTTCATTATATATAAAAAATAGGAAAGTAACTTTAACTGTCATTTTATTATTTGCTAATTCCAAATACAGATACTGACTGGGCAATCAGCTCCCATTCAATCATTCTTCATGGGAAAGATTTTCATTTTTCAAAGAACAAGCAGAAATTTTTATTTGGGCTCCTTGAATTTAGCCTTATGTGTTTGGCTTGAAACCCAAAGTTGTTGTTAGAAGGAGGCAGCTCTGGGGACTGCAGAAGTTTTTATTTCCCTGCACATAAGGGAAATTTTTTCTTTTAAACTTTTTATTCTTTATTGGAGTACAGCCAGTCAACAATGCTTTGATAGTTTCAGGTGGACAGCAAAGGAACTCAGCCATGCATAACATGTATCCGTTCTCCCCCAAACTCCCCTGCCATCCAGGCTGCCACAGGACATTGAGCAGAGTTCCCTGTGCTAAACAGTAGGTCCTTGTTGGTTATCCATTTCAAATATAGCAGTGTGTGCGGGTCCAACCCAAACTTCCTAACTATCCCTTTCCCCTTCTTTTCTGCCCTGGCAACCATAAATTCATTCTCTGTGAGTTTGTTTCTGTTTTGTAAGCAAGTTCCTTTGTATCATTTCTTTTCAGATTCTGCATATAAGGGATGGTATAGGATAAGGTGAATTTTTTTTAAACTTTCTGGTGTGATAGTCAAGTGAAGAATTGTTTTTATAGTCCCAGAGGGACCCTTTATAAACATGTTGACTTTTATTTATTTATTTTGAACTTTTTGTTTTGTATTGGGATATAGGCAATTAACAATGTTGTGATCGTTTCAGGTGAACAGTAAAGGGCCTCAGCCATACATATACATGTATCCATTCTCTCCCAGACTCCCTTCCCATCCAGGATGACACATAACATTGAGCAGAGTTCCCCTGTGACTTTTGGTGCAATTGTCCCAGAAAGGGAGGGGGAGATGTTATAAAGCCTTCAGAAACTTTTACTTTCAAAACTTGTAGAGCATTTTTATGTTAATGTGCTTTGGAGGGGTCTTCAGACAACAACAAGGTCAGAGCAACTTCTTAGCGACAGCTGGCATGTAAGGGAGAGGCTGAGCCAGCAGCAGAGGTAACTATAACATGTGAGTTTATGTATCAGCAACACAGAGGATAGTTAATCAATGACTAGACCAGTTCAGTTTTCTAGTTTGGAATAAGTCAGGGAAAGAAGGGCATTTGAATATACTTATTTTTAGAAAGATGATATGACACATTAAAGAAAAATTTGAAAAAATTACCCTAATCTTAGAAGCCTTATACAAATATGTTCATTTCTGTGACTTTCCACTCCTTTAGTAATATAGTGATATGCCATTTAGAATCCACCTGCAAAGCGGGTTCAATCTCTTAGTTGGGAAGATCCCTGGAGAAGGAAATGGCAGCCCACTCCAGTATTCCTGCCTGGAGAATCCCATGGACAGAGGAGCCTGGCAGGCTACAGACCATAGCGCTGCAAAGACTTGGATAGGACTGAGCGACTAAGCACACACACATACCATTTTAAGGTTGGTGTTTCCTCATGACAAAGCAAAGCATATTTTTGTAAATTAAAATTTGAAAGTAGAGACCACCCAACTTTAAAAGACATCTCCTACTTGGATCTGTTATGTAAAAAGATTACAGTAAAAATGTTCAGTTGTTTGACATGATAAATAAGGTTGATCTGTTATGACAGGGACTTTGGTTGTCCTTGGGGAGGATTGACTGTCTTAAGTGCATACTTGTGATTCAGATTTACAGATGTTTAACCTCACAAACTTAAGTCTAGATGTAAGAAATTATTGTATTTCCCAGGATTTTTAGTGTAATTTGAAGTAGGAAGAGCTGCTTTTTGAAATGGATTCATCTCTGATATGTTAATATTTTTCACAGTGTATTCTTAGGCAACTGCTATGAGTCACTAGCATTGAGTTTCTCTGACAGTTTTTACGTGGTAATCAGAGTAATGTATTTTCTTAACTGACTCATTGGAAAAGACCTTGATGCTGGGAAAGATTGAGGTCAGGAAAAGAAGGGGATGACAGAGGATGAGATGGTTGGATGGCATCACCTAGTCAATGGGTATGAGTTTGAACAAATTTGGGAGATAGTAAAGGATGGGGAAGCCTGGCATGCTGCAGTCCATGGGGCCACAGAGAATTGGACATGACTGAGTGACTGAACAACGTTTTCTTGGCAAATCCTGATCCAGTGGACCTTTAGATGCTAGGGTAATTCCAAGATAGGGAGGGCCTTGATAAAGTCATAGAGAAGTGATAGGAGAGCCTGTTTGTATCTCTTCTGGGCCACATTTTATTATTATTATTGTTATTATTTTTACACATTTTGGCCTTGCTATGCAGCATGTGGGATCTTAGTCCCTGACCAGGGATCAAACCTGTGCCCCTGCACTGGAATTGTGGAGTCTTAACCACTGGACCACTGAGGAAGTTGTCAGTCACATTTTAAAGCTGAACCATTGGTTGGCTCAACCCCCTCCCATCATTCACTTCCTCTGCTTCACCTTTTCTGGTGCCTCAAAGCTAGTGCCACAGAAGCCACTTATGTATCCACCCCACCCTTACCCAAGTTCAGAGCCAGTCCCTTCTCCGAGGCAGGACAGGCACTGTGTCAGATCTCTTACTCGCTGTTTAGCACTAGTCATTTTCCTAAACCTGAGATGTGAGGTCTCTTGCCCCGTGCTCTGGTTCTCTTTGTTGTCAGCCCAGGTTTCATGCTTCAGTGCCTACTCGGCTCCTACACGCTTTTCTTCTCCATCCTGTGTGTGCAGTCACCTGGTCTGACTGTCAGCTTTGATGCCTGTTAGCTTGTCTTGTTCTTGCCAAGCCTTCTCCCCAGAGCCAGGATGGGTAACCTAAGCTCTGCTTCCAGGGGTGGGTAGCATAAGCTCTGCTTTGCCCTGGAGAAATGTTATCATGTCATTCTGAACTCTTTCTTGACCCTGGATTTACAGCTTCTGTTCTCCACCCACATGCTGAGTAGCCTCCTGCAATCTTTTCTTTTAAACGATTTTTATTTATTTGTTTGTTTATTGTTGTCTGTGCTGGGTCTTTGTGGTGGCGCACAGGCTTTCTCTAACTGCAGAGAGTGGGGCTACTCTCTAGTTGTGGTGCCAGGGCTTCTGCTTGTGGTGTCGTGTTGCAGCTAGAAGGCTCGAGAACACCGAGGGCTTCCGTAGTTGTGATGCATCTGGGCTTCGTTGCCCCACGACATATGGGATCTTAGTTCCTGTTCCAGGGATCTAACCCATGTCCCCTGCATTGGCAGGTGGATTCTTAACCACTGGACCATCAGGGAAGTCCCACTGCAGTCTTCTCTTTAACTGCCTTGATGGTGCTTTGTTTCAGCCACTGATGTTCATTCCATTGTATCCAGCCCATGTTCCTTTGCAGACCGGGTCTGTTTAGGCAACCATCCTAACCTGAGACATATCTGGGACATGTTCTGAGACATATCTGTGGTATCCTTAACCCCTTTCCTTCCTGCTGAGAGACTCCATCTGTCTGGTAATTGAGTTCTGAGACATAACAAGGTGGGCTCACTGCTTCTGAACCATTTGTGGATTTTTGTCTTAAGATATTGAGTCTCTCCGAGTTCTTTCCATTTCTGTATTACCTGTTCAGACCTGTGGTGGAGACAGCTTATAGCACATGCAGAAAGCTTTTGTTAATTGAATGCATGACTGATTGAATGAATGAATGAATGAACAACCCATTGAGAATCATTCAGCTGAAAAATTCAGTGCTCAGGTAGGATTTTAGCCAGCAGTCACTCACAGTAGACAGTGGAAGAGCTGAGATTCAAAACAACTTCTGCTTGGCTTCAATGCCCATAGGAAAATGCTAAAAGTGACAGCTAATTGATGTAGTGGAAGAAATACTCCTAATTTTCTCCCTAGCTAGGGAGTGTTTCAACATTCAAGAGGATGCGTTGATAGGTTTTAACCTTTTTACATGGCTTCTGGTTTTATTGATTGCGTCTTGGAGCATTGACTGTGAACTATTGGACTTTGGTGCTATCGGTGATTATGTTGGAGAAATGGCAGTTGCTTCATGTATGAGTGACCTAAGCAATGTGTGATGCTTCTGTGATGGCAGTGAAAGAAAGGATTCTCTTGAGAGATGCCTGGGAGGAGAATAGCACCCAGTGGGGTTCGAGACTTGCTTAGTCCTCTGGTTATGTTGTAACATGTGGCAAACATGTCCCCAAACAATAATTCTGATGTTTTGTTATAATATCTCAGGGCAGACCTGGAACAAGGATGTTTCTTTTATCCTAAGAAAGTCTTAGGAAGGTGTTTGAAAGCTCCTGTATATGCCCCAGTGCCTGAGATACTCTGTGCAGAGGCTCGGAATCTGTTCTTTTTTTATTTGGCTGCACTGTGTCTTAGTTGCGGCATGTGGGATCCTCGTTGGGGCATGAAATTAAAGACGCTTGCTCCTTGGAAGTAAAGCTATGACAAACCTAGATAGCACATTAAAAAGCAGAGACATGACTTTGCCAACAAAGGTCCGTCTAGTCAAAGCTATGGTTTTTCCAGTAATCATGTACGGATGTGAGAATTGGACCGAAGAATTAATACTTTCAGACTATGGTTCTGGAGAGGACTCTTGAGAGTCCTTTGGACAGCAAGGAGATTGAACTAGTCAATCCTAAAGGACATCAAGCTTGAATATTTATTGGAAGGACTGATGTTGAAGCTCTAATACTTTGGCTACCTGTTGCAAAAGAACCAACTCATTGGAAAAGACCCTGATGCTGGGTCTTTTGATTGAAGACAAGATTTTTTTTTGATTGAAGGCAAAAGAAGAAGGGGGAGGCAGAGAATGAGATGGTTAGATAGATAGCATCACCAGCTCAACGGACATGAGTTTGAGCCAACTCTGGGAGAGAGTGAAGGATAGGGAAGCCTAGCACACTGCAGTTCATGAGGTTGCAAAGAGTCGGACATGGCTTAGCAACTGAGCAATAACAACAATGCAGGATCTTTTAGCTGTGGCATGTGGGATCTAGTTTCCTGACCAGGAATTGAACCTGGGTCCTCTGCATTGAGAGTGTGGCATCTTAACCATTGGACCCCCAAGGAAGTCCCTCATAATCTGTTCCGCATGAGTGTATGTGTGTTTGTGTGAGTGTGTGTTTGTGTATTGAGATTCTGTTTTGTTTTATTTTGGTACCATGGGTCTTTCTGGCAGTCAGAAGAGTGTTCTTGAATGCATAAAATGAAATGTATGAGATTACATAATATATAACAATATTTATTGAAACCCAGCAGCATCATGATGTAGTAGTAACTGCTGTCATTTTGAAGTAGTGGTGGGTACACATGATATGACAAAAACTCAGCAACAATGATAGGACAGGAAAACATCTGGGATTTCTGGCAAATTCCTAGATGTTTCTAATATTACTGTGGTTTGTGCTCTATATTATAATGGAAGGAAACCCAGGTACAGACTTGTGTGTGGGGAATATAATTATTTCCAACCCAAGTTCACAATGCCCTGATGAAGAACCCCTTCTCTTTGGGTGGGTGAGCAAACTGGCTGTAAAGCCGCCACTACAAACCCGGTCACCCAGGCCTCTTTGCGGGTGGCAGAGGGATCCATAAGGCAACTGCTGTGTGACAGCTGAAACAGACTCATCACGCCATCTCTTTATGCAGCATTTTTTTCTGTGTCACTGAACCAGATACGTTGGCTCCATCTTTACCCAGAGGTTAAACGTAGTGATCTATGTCAAATAAAGTATGTCACGTGCCTTCAGGTCCTTAGAAGCAAAGTCAGTATTTAGTAGGTGTAATTTCATCTAGATAAATGTAGGGAAAATTAAATGGGAGAGATTAGTTTTCATTATTCATGATTCTATCTTTACCTAGTTTTTTTCTTTGATGCCCTTCCTAATAAATATTGTTTCATGATGATCTTTTCCAGGATCTTAATGAAAACAAAGTAGCTCATCTCAATTACTGCTTTATTAAAATGTGGTTTGTTATCACATTATTATGAATAATTAAAATTTTCTTTGTTAGTTGAAAGATACTGGAAAAAACCCAATAAAGCCAATAAAAGGGAAAAAAGAATCACTTTCAATTCCTCAACTCTTTTGGGGAGCTACATAAAAAAGAAGTGAATGTCATCCTGTTCTCTGAACCCCTACTCCACAGAATAAATAGGGTTTATAGTGGGGGTTTAAACATTTTTTTCAACTTCTTCTAGCCTTATCCATGTGTATGTGTGCATGTGGGTGTGCATTTGTGTTTCTGCATGTACGTGTGTTTTATTGGTCACTGGCATCAGCTGTGGTAACTCTAGTGCTTTCTATCTGGGTTGCTTTTCCATTCCTTTTCTTTGGCAAGATCAGTGTTTCTAGAGATGGTTCTTCTATTCCACATGGTCCTTGGGGTTGGTCATGGAGCACTGCTCACCTTTGATACATAGAGGTGAAAATTGAGACCTGAGCATGATTGGCATTGGGATTGATCAGTTAGGAACAGAAATTTGTAGGGTATTAATCCAGGTTGGTTCACTTTCAGCAGTCTTTCAACACCTGCTTCCGTTTCCTTTGGTATTGAGTTTGGAATGCTAAAATTTCCCAGATCTCTTTGCGGTGGGTGTGGAACGTGATGTTATTCAGCCAGTGAAAAGGAAACGAGAAATCTGCAGAGGGTTTGGGGGAACCTTTGCTTTCCTGATACAAGTGCTGTTTCTTTCTTCTCCGCCTGTCCCCAGAGATGCATTAGCTTGAGTACCAGTTTCCACATTGGGAGCACAAGGCAGGCTGGAGAAAACTGCATAACTTTGAATGGAGGCCAGCAGATGCCTACTCTGGACACTTATTGTGATGTGCAGGAAAACCTCAAAACTTTTATGTGTTGAAACTAACATTAATTGGGTTTTTTGTTCAGTTCAGTTCAGTTCAGTCGCTCAGTCGTGTCTGACTCTTTGTGACCACATGAACCGCAGCATGCCAGGCCTCCCTGTCCATCACCAACTCTTGGAGTTTACCCAAACTCATGTCCATTGAGTTGATGATGCCATCCAACCATCTCATCCTCTGTTGTCCCCTTCTCCTCCCACCCTCAATCTTTCCCAGCATCAGGGTCTTTTCAAATGAGTCAGCTTTTCACATCAGGTGGCCAAAGTATTGGAGTTTCAGCTTCAACATTAGTCCTTCCAATGAACACCCAGGACTGATCTCCTTTAGGATGGACTGGCTGGATCTCCTTGCAGTCCAAGGGACTCTCAAGAGTCTTCTCCAACACCACAGTTCAAAAGCATCAATTCTTCGGAGCTCAGCTTTCTTCACAGTCCAACTCACACATCCATACATGACCACTGGAAAAACCATAGCCTTGACTAGATGGACCTTTGTTGACAATGTAATGTCTCTGCTTTTTAATATGCTGTCTAGATTGGTCATAACTTTCCTTCCAAGGAGTAAGCATCTTTTAACTTCATGGCTGCAATCACCATCTTCAGTGATTTTAGAGCCCCCAAAATAAAGTCTGTCACTGTTTCCACTGTTTCCCCATCTATTTCTGTTACCTGCCTCTAAATGCAAACCTTGACTGAATCCACGGGTGTTTTGAGCTGGAGCTGTCAGGTCCATCTTGGACTTTTCCTTGGGAGCTGAAGTGGGAGGCAGCTTCTTTCTCTGGGGTTGCTTGGTTGGATGGATGGGAGTCTGAGCTTCCAAGGAAGGGGCCGCTTCAGCTACCCTGAGAAAGGGTTTATCTGAAGAATGAAACCAAGGAGCGAGAAGCCCAGGAGAGTAACACAGGCCTAATGCATTCTTTGAGTTCATGGATGCAGTCTTGTGTAAAGCCAGGAGCTCCCAATTTATGATAACAAATTTCCTTCTTGCCTGGTGTGGTTTTTTCTTTCTTTTTTTTTTTTTTTCCTTTTGTGCTGAACTGTTTTGCTTTTTTAATAAATTNCGTGTATAAGAGACAGGGTGTGTTCCCTGTATGGTTGTTAGTCATGTTTCTCTCACTTGCAGCCGACAGACTTTTGACTGATTGGCTCTACAAGTGCCTCATCCTCCTATGCCCCCATTCTTGCCTCCATTCCAGAGATGCCACAGTTAGTTTAATATGTGTTTTCCAATTTCTTTTAATTTCTCCACATCCTCACTAACACTTGTCATTATTACTATTTTTAATAACAGCTGTCTGAATAGATATGAGTAGTATTTTATACTATCTTAATCAGCATCTCTAAATTGCAAGTAATTTTGAAAAAGCTCAAAGGTACTAAACTAAAGTGGATTTGACATAGTTTCTTTAGTGATATCAGCTTCATCTGTTTGCATTCTCATGTGCTTTCTTGGGGCTTTCCAGGTAGCTCAGTGGTAAAGAATCTGCCTGCCAACGCAGGAGATGTGGATTTGATCCCTGGGTTGGAAAGTTACCCTGGAGGAGGAAATGTCAACCCACTCCAGTATTCTTGCCTGGAGAATCCCATGGACAGAGGAGGGTGGGCTGTAGTCCATGGGGTCACAGAATTGGACTGGACCAAGTTTGTATGCTTGTGATTTCCTGAGCAGAAGATTAAAGTGGTAGAAGTATATTTTGTGTGCCAGGAATTAAGTATAACCTGTACATTCAGTAATCTGGGCATGTCCATTTCATGTGCATATAAATATTTTGCCAGATGGTAGGGAAGCAGATGAATAAAGCAAGATTTCTTACACGATATTGTATGTTTACAGATGTGGGAAATTTTTCTGTTAATAATGCTGTTAATGGAGTTTGATATATGAAATGGCTAACTATTTCCAAGATTTAGCAAAAAATTTACATTGGACATGCCTTTTTTTGTGTGTGGTTTGGATAGTTCTGAATTCTTTAAATTTTTTTTATTTTTTATTGAAATATTTATAATGTGCTAATTACTGTTATATAGCAACATGATTCAGTTATATATATATATGTTATTTTAAAAAATATTCTTTTCCACTATAGGATATTGAACTATATTGAAACTATATAGTAGTTTCGATAAACTATATAAATAAACTATAATTTATTTTAATAAACTATAGTTTATATTTTTAATAAACTCTATATAGAACTATATAGCTCTCTATGCCATACATTAGGACCTTGTTATTTTCCCATCCTCTTTATAAAAGCTCACATCTGCTAACTCCAACCCCCAACTGCACCCCTCCCCCAACCTTTGCCCTCTTGGCAGCCACCATTCTGACCTTTATGGACATAAGTGTTTATACTCCTTCTCAGAGTCCTTGAATCACCGGCGTCTCCTGAAGGAGGCCCCTTCTCTGATGCTGTCACCTCTTGTGGTTCCTGTGCTTTCTGGATTCTGAATTGAGGCCCTGGATCCATCTGGGATTCGCAATACCAATGCTGAGCTCCACCTGCATGAAATTAGCCTTTACTTCTCCATTTGGGCACTCAGGGCATGGGATCCAGCCTCCTGAGCAGGGGCTGAAGGGCTGGATGTGGGTTCTGAGGACCTTTGATCAAGGGGCCCTGGAGATAGGGGATGGGGCAAATAAGCTCTCCTTTCCCCCTACCCTGGACTGCTCCAGGGTGCTTAGTTCTTGTAGTTAATTACTGAGAAACCCCAAGTGCCCAGTAAACACTTGGGTGAGTGACCCGCTGTGTCTCTGCAGATTATAGTGAAGTGGTAGGTGGCTTGCAACTTCCAAGGAAAGTACCAGCGCTTTCATCCTTGCTTTGAGGTCTGCTTCCTAGGGAATTTGGGCTAAGACAGAACTCCATGTATATTTTGTGCTGAACTGTTCTGAACTAGTAGGCCTTAATAGGTATGGATGATTATTGGCTATTAAACCCATGAAAAGTTGCTCCACATCACTCATTATTAGAGAAATGCAAATCAAAATTACAATGAGGTATCACCTCACACTGGCCATCATCAAATCTACAAACAATAAATGTTGGAGAGGATGTGGAGGAAAGGGAACCCTCTTGCACTGCTGGTGGGAATGTAAATTGATACAACCACTATGGAGAACAGTATGGAGATTACTTAATAAACTAGGAATAAAACTATCATATGACCCAACAATCCCACAACTGGATGTATACCTGAGAAGATCATAATTGAAAAAGACGCATATCCCCCAAGGTTCACAGCAGCACAATTTGCGGTAGTCAGGATGTGAAAGCAATTTAGATGTCCATCTACAGAGGAGTGGATAACGAAGATGTGGTACATATATACAATGGAATACGACTCAGCCATAAAAAGAATGAATATGAGTCAGTTCTCGTGAAGTGGGTGAACCTAGAGCCTGTTAAACACAGTGTAATAGATCAGAAAGAGCAAAACAAGTATCATATATTAAAGCATATATATGGAATCTAGAAAAATGGTATTGATGAACCTATCTGCAGGGAAGGAATGGAGATGAAGATGTAGAGAACAGACTTGTAGACACAGTGGGAGAAGGAGATACGGTACAAATGGAGAAAGTAGCATCAGCATATATACACTACCATGTGCAAAACAGATAGCCTGTGAGAAGTTGGTATATTGATAGAGCACAGGGAGCCCAGCCTGGTGCTCTGTGATGAACTAGAGGGCTGAGATGGGGGGAGAAAGGGGAGGCTCAGGACGGAGGTGATTTATGTTTAATTATGGCTGATTGGCATTGTTGTATGGCGGAAACCAACATAATGTAAAGCAGTTTTCCTCCAGTTAGACAATAAA
Organism: Aepyceros melampus; assembly: GCA_006408695.1. NCBI lineage: Eukaryota > Metazoa > Chordata > Mammalia > Artiodactyla > Bovidae > Aepyceros > Aepyceros melampus. The sequence goes on along the minus strand of SJXQ01003912.1, from coordinate 241,924 downwards.
TTAAAAAAAAAAATCTATGGATGGTTGTAAGACTTAATGAATTCTGTTATTTCCAAAAATGCCTCTTCTAAAAGCAGTTCAAATTAAGGTCCCATTTCTTTTTGGCATTAAGTTATGATTATTGAAGTGTACTGATTATTAAAAATATAAGGTCACTACTTCTTTCATCATATATGATTATCTTTTCCTGATCACACATGTAATACATGTTCATTGCAGATATATCAGAAAATAAGCAAGAAAAATATGGTCAGTAATCACAATGCAGGGAGTACAATTGGTTGATATCTTTCCAGCTTCTTTTCTCTGTATATGTATGTGTATACTTTCTATGTACATGTATGTGTATACTTTCTATGTACATGTATGTGTATACTTATGTATACTTATGTGCATGTGATTCCTGACTATATTTTTCTTGTTTGTTCATATGTTGTTAGATAAAAACAGTACCAAACAATCCTTTCTCTTTTGGAGCCAGTGTTTTGGACTCACTATTTCCATGCTGCTAGTTCTACAGCATCTTTCTTTTTCCTGGCTGCATAATAGTCCTTTGTTGTTATGATATGCTCTAATATTACTTTAAGTAGGCCATTGTGGGAATCATGTATAGAATCATACACTTAAAAGTTCTTAGTAAACTGTAAACCACTGTACTAAAGTAAATGATAATGATTATTCTTATTTGCTGAATTAGGAAGTTGAAAACCTTTTGTTTGTGGTTTTGTTTTTCTGCCTAATCTATCATCTTAGCCTTTGTCTTTTTGGAGTTATCTATTCTGAAGAGGTTGAAATAATACCGAATGAGGGAAACTTTTCCTGCTCTCAGTTCAGTTCAGTTCAGTCGCGCAGTCGTGTCCGACTCTTTGCGACCCCATGAATCGCAGCACACTAGGCCTCCCTGTCCATCACCAACTCCCGGAGTTCACTCAGACTCACGTGCATCGAGTCAGTGATGCCATCCAGCCATCTCATCCTCGGTCGTCCCCTTCTCCTCCTGCCCCCAATCCCTCCCAGCATCATAGTCTTTTCCAATGAGTCAACTCTTTGCATGAGGTGGCCAAAGTACTGGAGCTTCAGCTTTAGCATCATTCCTTCCAGAGAAATCCCAGGGTTGATCTCCTTCAGAATGGACTGGTTGGATCTCCTTGCAGTCCAAGGGACTCTCAAGAGTCTTCTCCAACACCACAGTTCAAAAGCATCAATTCTTCGGCGCTCAGCTTTCTTCACAGTCCAACTCTCACATCCATACATGACCACTGGAAAAACCATAGCTTTGACTAGACGGACCTTAGTCGGCAAAGTAATGTCTCTGCTTTTGAATATACTGTTAAGGTTGGTCATAACTTTTCTTCCAAGGAGTAAGCGTCTTTTAATTTCATGGCTGCAGTCACCATCTGCTGTGATTTTGGAGCCCCAAAAATAAAGTCTGACTAGGACACTGGAATTGAATTCTGCTGCCCTGAAGAAAACTCAAGAAGGATATTATGTGAATTTAAGTCGTCTCGTCTCTTTGGAGGGCTGGTAAGGCTAATTCAAAAATCAGCTCACTCTGTATAAGTTTATGCCTACTCATCATTTTACATTCTTAATACAAAATACATGACCACTACATGCTATGAGTGGGCACATGTGCAGTGTAATTGCAGACATGTCAGTCCTTTCTGACACCGCCTTTCTGAGTTTTGCTGTGCAAAGAATAATGTCACCTGGAGGGGCTGCAATAATGAGCAATTTCTTTATCAATAATTGATAGAACTAGTCAGTGCTGAGGTCCAAATTGTTGGGTAAATTGGGTCCAGGTCCCTAGTGGTCACTGGTGTTTCTCCATGATTATCTGAGAATAGTTTCGCTTACTGGATGAGTGGAAGGCTGAGTAGGTAATTTTTGAATACCTCCTAAGAGATACTCTTTGCCTGGTGGCGAAGTCTTAGGTTGGGATAGGAATTGGTAGAACTTTAAGACTTGCATGTTAGAGTAATCTTTAGTGAAAGAAGTTGAACAGTTGCATCTTTGTATCACTCAGAAGGAAGCTAAGGCACACACACAAGCCAGATGATCCAGGAAACTGTTTTGGTTGGCGGCTGAAGACAAGGTTTATTTTGCTCAAGTGTTTGACTGTGGTTTTCATGATAATTCAAGATATTTTCCCACCTTGAAGATCCTCTGGGGGTTTTACCTGAGTCAGAAAAGTCTGAGTAAAAGGAACAAAGCGTTTTCCTCAAGAGTAAAAACTTCTGAATCTGGCCCAGAGAAATATGGATTGGTCTCTAGCAGAGCATTCTTTTTTTCAGGCAGAGTTAATAAAGAGTAATGTTTTATTTATAATATTAGTGAGAGAAAATACAGAGAATTCTGTTGCTTCAGGAATCTGCCTGAAGAATCTAAGAGAGAGGATCCTTCCTGTTTCTGGGAAGGATGCTGTTCATTGTTGTGGTCCAGGAGGCTTAGGAATACATCCTAGGGTGCTTTGGGCTCCCTCAATTTCTAGGCTGCTCAAGAAATGGTCTCACTGCCACCTCATACCTCAATTCCACCCCTTCCCCCACCTCACCCTAATTAAATTATATTGGAGAAATATGTGTTTAACTGCAATTAATTATCTAGAATTTTATTGTTAAAAAAACATATAACAGTCTCAAGTCAGTTTGCAATGTAGGGATAAAGAAAAGGAATCATGAAACTGACACGGATTGTTCAAGTATTTTTAGTATTCCTGATTAGAGTTTTGGATTCTATTCCTATTGCCTGTCAAAACACAAATCTGCCTCCTGTGGTGCTTAGCATAATGTTTGCTTTTCTTATTTATCAATTAAGCACTTTTATATTTGCCTTATTAGAAGATTTTTGTTGAAGAGGAGTGGTAGCTTTTTATTTATTGATGGTTAACATGTTGAACTTGACTCTGTATCTGCTTCATCCCAGAAAATAGATTTTTTAAAAAATTTTTATTTTTACTTTATTTTACTTTATAATACTGTATTGGTTTTGCCATACATTGACATGAATCCATCCCGGAAAATAGATTTTAACGGTGATTTGTGTTTATTCTTTGGTGATATTTGACCTAGTTTTCATTAGGAAAGCTGCCCTGTCCTGAATTCCAGTAGCTGTTTGTAAGTGACTGTTTCATACTCCTTTTCTTCTGTGAGTTTTGGAGAATGCCATGTTCCTACTGTGTGATGTCATTCAGCCATTAGCATGCATCATTGAAGTGTCAGTGCTAGGAGAGTTCAAGAGGGGATTTAAAGGAAGAAGGTCGACTCTGTCATCATTGTCTGTTACATTTCATTCAGTGAACTCCCCATATTATTTCCAGAGACTTCACCATCTTTCTCTGTTCCCACTTTGGCTTTTATACATTTGTTATCTGTTTTGGTCCATTTGTGGCCTGGAAATAACCATACCTATGCAGAGTACATCATGAGAAATGCTGCGCTGGAAGAAGCACAAGCTGGAATCGGATTGCCCTGAGATATCAATAACCTCAGATATGTAGACGACACCACCCTTATGGCAGAAAGTGAAGAGGAACTAAAAAGCCTCTTGATGAAAGTGAAGGAGGAGAGTGGAAAAGTTGGCTTAAAGGTCAACATTCAGAAAACTAAGATCATGGCATCTGGTCCCATGGGAAATAGATGGGGAAACAGTGGAAACAGTGTCAGACTTTATTTTGGGGGGCTCTGATGGACAGGGATGCCTGGTGTGCTGCAATTCATGGGGTTGCAAAGAGTCAGACACAACTGAGCGACTGAACTGAACTGAACTGGAAGTCACTGCAGATGGTGACTGCAGCCATGAAATTAAAAGACGCTTGTTCCTTGGAAGGAAAGTTATGACCAACCTAGATAGCATATTGAAAAACAGAGACATTACTTTTTCAACAAAGATCCATCTAGTCAAGGCTATGGTTTTTCCTGTGGTCATGTTTGGATGTGAGAGTTGGACTGTGAAGAAAGCTGAGTGCTGAAGAATTGATGCTTTTGAACTGTGGTGCTGGAGAAGACTCTTGAGAGTCCCTTGGATCCAACCAGTCCATCCTAGAGGAGATGAGTCCTGGATGTTCATTGGAGGGACTGATGTTGAAGCTGAAACTCCAATACTTTGGCCACCTGATGCGAAGAGCTGACTCATTGGAAAAGACCCTAATGCTGGGAATGATTGGGGGCAGGAGGAGAAGGGGGCAACAGAAGATGAGATGGCTGGATGGCATCACCGACTCAATGGACAAGGGTTTGGGTAGACTCTGGGAGTTGGTGATGGACAGGAAGGCCTGGCTTACTGCAATTCATGGGGTCACAAAGAATTGGACATGACTGAGCAACTGAACTGAACTGAACTGAATAACTGTAAGAACCTACTCTTCAGGAGATACAAAAGAAAGGCATCCTTTTTCCCCTCAAGGAGATATAGATAAGAATTGTCATAGCCAGTATCCATTATTGGGGAACAATTAAATATACCAATTTATCCATACATTGAAAACTGTAGTGTGAATTTCTTTTTTTTTAATGCAATGTCTATATATACAAATGTGTGGATGTGAGAGTTGGACTGTAAAGAAGGCTGAGCACCGAAGAATTGATGCTTTTGAACTGTGGTGTTGGAGAAGACCCTTGAGAGTCCCTTGGACTGCAAGGAGATCCAGCCAGTCCATTCTGAAGGAGATTGGCCCTGGGATTTCTTTGGAAGGAATGATGCTGAAGCTGAAACTCCAGTACTTTGGCCACCTCACGCGAAGAGGTGAGTCATTGGAAAAGACTCTGATGCTGGGAGGGATTGCGGGCAGGAGGAGAAGGAGACGACAGAGGATGAGATGGCTGGATGGTGTCACTGACTCCATGGGCGTAGGTCTGGGTGAACTCTGGGAGTTGGTGATGGACAGGGAGGCCTGGCGTGCTGCGATTCATGGGGTCGCAAAGAGTCGGACACGACTGAGCGACTGAACTGAACTGATCTTTTACAGTTTTTGTTGAGTGAAAATAGCAGGTTCTAGAATGTGACGTTAAAGATGACATTTAGGTAGGAATGATATCATCATATTATTGGATTCATTTTCTTTGTGGTGTATTTTTTATGTTAGATGTAATTTGATATTTTGCTTAATTTTTGCGTGTGTGTTCTGAAACCAATTTGGTCTTGTATCAGTTAGCTTTGCTGTATAACAGAGAGTTCCAAAACAACTCCAAAAACATACAAGCTTAAAGCAGTGGTTTCATTGACCAGATAGTTCTCATTCTTCCCTCACTGCACATTCTGCCCCTATTTTGTTATTGATCAAGGAGATCTAAGGTGGATTCAAGAAAGGTGCTCTTGGGAAAAGCATTTCCATACTTTAGAGCTGTTCCTCTTCAGTGATATATCTGTGCTTTATTTAATTATGATTAATATCAGGCCAAGCACGTAGTGGTTGCTTAAGAATATTTGTTAAAGTTAAAAATACAGGGAGGCCTGGCGTGCTGTGATTCATGGGGTTGCAAAGAGTCGGACACGACTGAGTGACTGACTGAACTGAAAAAAAGTACTTAACTTTTGTGGACTGCTTCTTTATGCTGGGCATTATTTTAAGTGCTTTCTATGCAGTAATTCATTTAGCAAATAAGTGAATATTTTGAAAGATGACAGAAGAAAATGTGTCTGAATTGACAGACATCAATTTGATCCATATTTTATTGACATTTCTGAACATGCTCAAACTCATTTTTGAATTTAGTAGGAAATATTTACTAAATGCAGGTACTCACCATAATAAAAATTTCACTCTCAATTTCTGTTCTTGCAGCAGGTGTTTAAATAATGTTTCCAGGGATCTGAAGAATCAGAAAATAAATGTCCATTTCTCTTTTTATCATGTTTGATAGAGTGGTTGGATGTTTGGACGTTTGGAAGTTGTTATTATAAACCAAAATTATAGTCTTATTAGTATTTTCTTACATATTCTTGAGAATGGGTTCAGTTCAGTTCAGTCGCGCAGTCGTGTCCGACTCTTTGCGACCTCATGAATTGCAGTACGCCAGGCCTCCCTGTCCATCACTAACTCCCGGAGTTCACTCAGACTCACGTCCATTGAGTCTGTGATGCCATCCAGCCATCTCATCCTCTGTCGTCCCTTTCTCCTCCTGCCCCCA